>JABUQX010089786.1:0-47150 GCA_015478945.1 Trachelipus rathkii
AAGAGATTATATATATATGTTATTAATATAAAAAAAATATAATAATAATTATTAATTATATTATTATATATATATTATAATATATATATATATATATATTATATATATACATACATGAGTACTTAAAGGTTTTTTTTTTGGCGTTTTTCTTTTGTTCTTCGAACCGTCTTCGACGTTTCGCACCGGCGGCACTGTAAATTTTTTAGTATTTGAATCCAAATTTAATTTTGATAATAATATGTCTGATATTGAATCCTTTAATTACTAAGTCAGTCCAGAAATTAAATTTGAAAGACTGTGGTAAGTCACTATATGAAAGCCATTTTTAGTCACTTTAATCACTTCCGGATTTTTCTAGGAAGCGTAGTTGCGAAAAATATTTGGATTGGTTGAGTGTTAGCACTTAAATTAACTAATTTATTTGTTTTTTATTTCAGTTTAATTATTGTTTATATTTGGAAATAAAAATTTAATTTCTTCTTCTTTTCCTTTCCAAATTCCATTAACATCATCAATTAGTTGTGTTATTTTTTTCAAAACTTTTCTCTGTGAACACTGAGGCAAACATTTATCCATTGAAATCGATCTTCCAGAAATGTGTTTGACGCTTAGCCATGTTTTAACTTTTCTTAAAGTATTGAATGATCTTCCAATTGTGCAATTCGTTGTGAAGCTTTTAGAAGAATTTTAATTACTTGTAAAACAACAGGGAAAAAGCGCAATGTTTTAGGATCAGTTCACTATAGCACACATTTTCGTCTACATCTAACCTTTGGTCCCCATCTGATTTCTTCCATAAGTTGAACCATGATTCTGCTTCACCTTTCCAGTTCTCAATATTGTATATAGTTTGAAGTGATTCAGTTTTTCTGTTTTATTCAGATATAGTTAAATTTTTAATTCTAGAGGGATGTAAAATACGTAGAAATGTTGGTATTCTGTTGTCGTCCGAAAATCTGATATGCAGAGACAAAATCAGTGAATCTAGGTATGGTATTAAATAAAGAAACCTTGAAAATAATCCTCCACAGAAAGAACTACATGAAAAGTTAGGTCTTTGCATTTGTTTGAACTACTATACGTGGCATTGGAGAATTCTAATAAAAAAAATTTCTGGTAACGTGTCGCTTAACCACTGGTATAAAAGTTCCTTTGAAAACAGAAAGCGGACATGTTTTTTAGTCTGCTATTGTTTTTTACTAATTTCTAACACTTTTCAACGTGACTGTGACCTCTTCCAGAAATTGATAGTTTTAGTTTTTGAAGAATGTTCGTGACAGGCTCAAAGTAAGAATACTTGGCCATGATAAGTAAGCAAATAATGAATTTAGGGAGTTCCTTTTGCTGACGAAAGTTGAAATGCTGCTGTTCCTGTGGCCTTAGTTACTTCTGAATCTGATGACAAAGTTTCCAAGAACTGATTTAAATGTGAATGAAATTTCAAACAAATTTTAAAATGACCTTCAAATGTTTTGCCGCAAAATCTTTGTTGGCCAGTGAATTATCAGTTTCCTACGCAATGGGCTTTCACGAAAAAATCTTATAACTTCTTTCACTGTGCCCACAGTATTTCGAAATTCGGAACAAGATTCAAGTCATTAACAACTAAATTTAAGCGATGAAAAGCACAGTGGAAAAATTTGGCCTTGGGGATATTGATTTCTTATTATTTTCTGTACTCCATTTTCTTTTCCAGCCATGGTTGAGCATCCATCAAATCCAAGTCCAGCGACTTTATTCATATTTAAATTGTAAGCTTCTCTGGTAGTCAATAAAATGACTTCTGCTATATCTTCAGCTTTTAATTTTTTCAACGGAGTAAAATCTAAAAATTCTTCTCTAACTTTCAACTCCTTATCAACTAAACGAACACCAATTGACAGCTCCTCCACCCCAGAATGGTCTGCTGTTTTCATCCGAAATAAAAGTGAAAAGTATTCAAACTATCGTTCGCTTTTCCCTACACATGTTTTTACAAATTAGGTTCCCGCATATGGATATGAGCTCATTCTGGACCATATGTAATGTGTATTTTTGATTACCTCCACTTGATTGTAAATGCTCAGTAAGCACAGCATCACTAGCTTCAACTCTGAATTTTAACAAATCCGAAAAGTTACCCGTTTCTGCAGTACTGCCTCCAGCTAGATCATGGGTTCCAAAGAAGATCAAAGTTGAAATTATTGGCAACAACTATTTTTTTCGACAATTAAATGTTCAGCATTATTTAATTGTTCAAAAACATTAACACGTTTATTTAAAATTATTTATTCAAAATTTCTCCCTGCTACAGCAGCATCTATGCCACTGAGAATTAACATGGTTCCTTGCATGTGAGTAAAAGTCTTTATATTTTAAGATTGGTCTGACAATAAATAAACCCAAAAACCCTCTTTTGACGCAAGGCCTAAATAACACGCATAATTTACAGAAGGGTCCTTTTAATTTTTTGAATATACTAACAACGAATTGTATTGATTTAGCCAATCGTAAAGAAAAGCCCTTTGCCTCCTGTGATATCTTGCTTAAAGTTGTAAGTGCTTAGTGGTTTGCATGGATTTGTTAATAAATCAAATTTTAGATTGTCAGTAATTCTATTTTGAGTAATGTAATTTCCAATATCCAAACAACGATTTTCAACAGTTGGTTCTACGACAGATGCGGAAGCTTCATTCATATGATTAATACAGGTGCCGACAATACTCGGGACGGCATTAGCACTGCCATTTGCCTTAACACTAAAATATGAACCAGTACCATCATTCGATGTGTCAGTGGTTTGTTCAGTCAAAGAGTAATTATAATTATCACTAAGGCGAGGCCTCTTAATTACAAATTTATCCATTGTGATAATTTAAAATAATTTTTTTCTCCTTTTTAAATTTGCTAGCAATCTTTTATATATATATATATATATATATATATATATATATATATATATATATATATATATATATATAATATATATATATATATATAATATATATATATATATATATATAACCTTTTTCAACCAGCCCCCACTCACCACCAACCACCCTTCCTTGTGTCACACACCCCCACCCACCTGTGTGTTCCTTTGGCATACGTACAATCCACTTGGCCAAAACTTCCCCATGCCACAACCCACTCACCCCACACACTACCTCACACGCCCAACTCCACAGAGCCGTCCATTATAATATATATATATATATAATATTGAAATAGTAGAATGGGGGAAAAAAATTGCGAGACTTTTAAAAGAAGTTTATTTAAAGCGAAAGTTAGATAAATAGGTATTAAATGTAGGAATCTTGGTAGCAAGTAATAAAAATTTCATAATTTCACTAACAAAAATTATAAGAATTGAAATAAAACAGATAAAAATAAAATAAAAAAAACTTAGAAAAACCATCAAATTCATATTAAATTTCAATAATAATAATTAGGACACTTTTCAAAGTAGTTTCCCATTAAATATATATATTTATTTCAGTTTTCTAAGGGCAGCATCCAATATTGGGGATTTTGGGATCCCCATTTTTAGCCCCACACCTAAAAAAGGGAGCATAAAATTCTAATTTTTTCAAAGAACAATTTTGATGGCGGTTAATAGCAAACCGCATCTTTTTTTGGCCTCTAGAACGTCATTTTCTGGTGTTTTTCTGTGTCTGTAGTCATTGTTTCGGCGTTTTCATTTTTTCAGAACCTAATTTTTTTATATTTTTTCGTATCAACTTCTACAATTTTTTTTAGAAATGACTTCAAACTTGAAATATACATAGATGGGTCTATTACGCACAAATTTCACATATTAGTTTTTTGATTTTTGGAAAATTGTGCTCAGCAATGTCGAATTTCAAAACCCACTTTTTTTATTTTTATTTTTATTTGCTGAGCACAATTTTCCAAAAATCAAAAAACTAACATTTGAATTTTGTGCGTAATAGACCCATCAATGTATATTTTAAGTTTGAAGTCATTTCGGAAAAAAATGTAAAAATTGATACGAAAAAATGTCCAAAAAATTAGGTTCGTAAAAAATGAAAACGCCGAAACAATGACTACAAACACAAAAAAAACACCTGAAAATGACGTTCTAGAGGTAAAAAAAAAAAGCTGCGGTTTGCTTTTTTCCCCATCAAAATTGTCTGAATATTAAGAATTTTTATGTCCATTTTAAGTGGGGCTAAAATTGGGTCCAAAATTCCAATATGGATCTCCATTATTAAAAACAACGAGAATGATAAATTGTTGCCCTAAAAAGAGCTCTCTTTTTATGGAAAAAATTTATCAGTTGTCGTCAGTTCATAAGTCTGAAATAAATTTTAACTGAAGTTACAGCCAGGAATAGGGGAGGGGCAGAGTAGGGCAAGGCCTAGAGGGGTAAGGGCTGTAGGCTATTGTGCAAGTTTGCAAATTTGTTTTTTCGCGGGAAGTTGCTTGATATAATATATATATATATATATATTATATATATATAATATATATATCTATATATATATATAATATATTATAATTAATTTTATAATTAAAATTAATTTAATAAATAAAAATAATATTAAATAAAATATATATATATATATATATATATAATATATATATATTATATATAATATATATATTTATTATATAAATATATATATATATATATATATTTATATATATTTTTTTATGAAAAAAACAAAAAGTTTGTTTTTTTTTCAGCTGAGCAAAAAGCTTTGAAATTCCAGGGGGGGGCAATGGCCCCTACTTGCCCCCCCCTCCCGGCGCCCATGTATATATATATATATATGGGAAGCAAAAATGTATTTCCTTTAGTTAAAAACATTTTTTATTTTCATTTTATTTATTATTAAATTATTTTCATTATTATTTTTTTAAATCATTTTAATTATATTCGGACTTTAAGGAGTTAAATATTTTGGAAAATAAAGTAGAGACCTAAATTGATTTTATCGAGTGGTTCTTAACCTGTTTTACTCACCGGAAGTTTCAGCACAGCACCGCACCGCACCGCACTGGACCAGAGTGAGCGCATCACGCACCGTATTGCCAGTCATATTTTTCACACCGCACTGCGCTGTTTCTCTAAATTTCAATGCTCACCGCAAAGAACCTGTATATTTTTAAAATCGCACAGAACCGCACCGGGAGTCTGGAACTGTGTGCAGCACCGCACTCGTTGCGTCGGCCAACCCTAGTCACGATCCAAAATAACAATTTGATCGACATCGCGACCCAAAAGATCATTTTGAAATTAATAATAATTATAATATTAATATAAATAAATGTAGTAGTTATCAATTATTACGCAAGGTGGCGCAATCGGTAGAACGACAGAGTCGCATGGCTCAGGAAACGGGTTCGATCCCTCGTCCGTATCCTATGTATCAATTACCTATATTACGGCAATGCCTATAAGGAGTGAACTTTTAAAAAAAAAAATCTTTCATGTGCATACATTTTCGTTCTTTATACGTGCTAAAAAGACGAAGGTTCAAAATTTAAAATTCAAAAAAAATTAATCCTCCAATATTTAATAAGAAGCTTCAACGCGCAATCTCGGAAGGCCCGGCGGCCCAGATTTATTTAGCGACTAATCTCGGAAGCCCTGGCTACCCATGTCTGTCTAGCGACGATTCTTGGAAGCCTCGGCAACCCAAGTTTGTCCAGTGACCAATCTCGGAAGTCCAGGCGACCCAAGTTTGTCTAGCGACTAATCTCGGAAGTCCCGGCGACCGAAGTTTGTATATTTAATGAAAATTAACAAAATAGTTAATTCAAAGGATAAAAAATAAATTAAAAGAAACACGTTAAAATTACTTTTGAGTTCTGCAATATATTTTGTAAATTTTTTTTTGAGTAGATCCTCTGTTAGAAAGCAGGGCTGCGGAGCAAGAGCCAAAATTATTTTTGGGTGGAGTCGAAGCAAAAAAATTTTTCTTATTAAATAAACGGGATCAGAGCCGAATTTTTTCTAAGATGGAACTGAAGAAGCCTAGAAACCCTAAAAGTTGTGGAATCGGAGCCTGATATGTTAAATGATGGAGCCGGAGCCCCCAAGAAAATTTAACGGCTCCGAAGCCCTAATAGAACATGATAAAAATAAGTAAAAAAAAAATATACAGTATATGTAATGTTCAAACATTAGACCGATCTGTTTGCCTTTTGAAGGTCTTGATGTCGATCCCTCGTGGAGGTCCTAGGAACCTCCCTAGTAAATCCTTCTCTCCTAGAATAGGGCAGTGCCCTTAAGATATGAGCTTAAAAAATAAAATAAAATAGTTGTACTATTGAACCGTGAGGAAGTGTTTCTTCTAGTTGAAGATAATATATATTTAGAAGCAGGCACTCCCCCAAAAATAAATAACAACTAAAAAATCGACCAACGTGATTCATTAAACCATGATAATAATAATAATAATAATAATAATAATAATAATAATAATAATAATAATAATAATAATAATAATAATAATAATAATAATAATAATAATAATAATAATAATAATAATAATAATAATTAACCACCACCGCCAATGACAACAACAACAAAAAATCTCTTACCGCTCAATAATTCCTATTTTACAGAAAGGAATATAATATAATCTGTTAAAGACTTTACCCTACGCCCGAACGAAGGGCAAAGGAAAAATACTTTCTCTAGGGTTGGCCAACACACCGGGTGCGGTGCGGTGCGGTGCGGTGCGGTAAAATCCTGTGCTAGGTCAGCCCTAAACTGTCTTCTTTTCTCTTTTAACTCGTGACGTAAAACTTATGAAAACATTTACTGAAGATAAAAACCACCCTTTTGCATATTTGTAAATTATATTATATATATATAATATTATATACATATATAATATATATATATATATATTACGATAGTATATATATATATTATATATATATATATTATATATATACTATATATATATATAAATATATATATATATAATTAATAATATTATAATATATATTAAATATACTATCATATATATTATATATATATATAATAATATATAATATATAATTATTATAATTATATACTATATAGATATATATATATATACTATAGTTATAACATATATATAGTTATATAGTATATAGTTAATAGAATTAAATATAGACTAATATATATATAAAAATAAAGAGATATATATATATATCATATATGATAATATATATATATATATATATATAATATATATATATATATATATAATATTATATATATATATTATATTATATATATATATTATATATATATATACTATAGTATATATAATATATATTATACTATATATTTTAATATATACATATATATTTATATATATATATTTATTATATTACTATATATAGTATCAATATATATATTTATATATATATTATTTATATATATATATATATATATATATATATATATATATATATATAATATATATATATATATATATGTGTGTGTGTGTGTGTGTGTGTGTGTGTGTGTTCTCTTAATTAACTGATTTTAATAGTATATACTGCATTTTAATAACAATAAATTATGGTTACAATGATATGAATTTTGTGCCCGGTGATGTGATACTGTCATATGTATAATTTGTTTCGGGAGGGGGTGGGGGGGTGGTGGGGAGTCTGAGTTGTCCAGAGTACAGATTATTTACCTGTTTCTTCGAACATTGCTTTTTTGTTAAAATTTTCATAATAATTTTGATTTCATAAAAACTTTTGGGGGAGCTGTAGATCTTCAGCACCCCCTAGGGAACGCCAATGTCCGGTGATATCTTTTTTAAAAGGAAGTTAAGCCGGTTTTTTATTTAATTTTTTTTTTTAAGAATTATATGTTTAACTTTAAAATTAATTCAATTAATTTTTTTTTTGGCAATTAATGATAAATTTAGCATTTTTTGGCAATAATTGATGTTAGACTTAGCTTTTTTAGTATTTGAATAGTTGGGTTTGGATACGTCAAGCTAGGTTGTACCACAATCTAATAAATAGATTGTGGTTGGACAGATAGGTTAGCAGGAACATGACAAAAAAAAGATGCTTAATTTAGTACATAACTTTTAAACAACTTTTTGGTTGAAACATTTTAAAATACAACTTAAACCATATTACAATAAATACAATAAATAAAATAAATAAACATACATTAATAAAATACAGGTACAATAAATAAAACTCCAAAAAAAAATTAAAAAAAGCATTTTTAAACCCATTTTTAACAAAGATAAACACTGGACACATAAAAAAGAAAAGGTCCACAAATTAATTATCAAGTTACCATTTAAAATCCAGTTACAACAATATATGAAAACTTTGTCAATAAATTTATGTTGTTGAAAATAAACTAATCGACAAATGGTTGAATACATCTACTCTGCCGATACCGACATCATTAATTGATGCTTCACTAAATAATATATATATATATATATATTATATATATATATATATATACTATATATATTATATATATATATATATATGAATATAATATATATATAGTATATATATATATATATATATATTATTGCGTGTCAAATTTTTTGACTTAATTAAAGAAACTCACGCATTTTAAATTTCATCCTCTCTCTCTCTCTCTTCTCTCTCTCTCTCTCTCTCTCTCTCTCTCTCTGTCTCTCTCTCTCTCTCCTCTATTGAATTTTCCAAGTTTTTCTATTTCCCTCATTTTTTTTTTAGTCCTATTAAGTAAAAATAAGAAAACTGTTGGGTAAATACTTTTTGGTTCTTCTTGGACTCATTGTAAGACGATATCGTCTATAGGACAGTTAATTAATAAAGCTTATCTTACAATAAATGATTATCTATCTTATTCTATCTATCAATATTATGCTATCGTCATCTATCATTCTAGTCTAGTCTATCATATCCTTATCTACCTTAATCTATCTATCTACTCTATCTACGTATAATATCCTGAACCAACTCATACTGTCAGCTCTGTGACCGTAGTTTATTTATTTGAGATGCTTAAAGATTTTACGAAGAGAGAGGCAGACGAGAGAGGAGACCGAGAGAGAGAGAGAGAGAGAGCGAAGAGAGAGTGAGAGAGAGAGAGAGAAATAGGAGAGAGAGAGAGAGAATTGATGAGAAGTCGCAAATTTATTTTTCATCTTTATTAGTTTTTTTTTCTTCTCCCTGACCTTTTTATATAAATCGATTATGTAGTCGTGCTTTGAATTGTTTTTTGTTTTTGTATTGTTTTGTTTTTTATTTATTTCATTTTATTATTCAAAAACTTATGTGACCTACTTTAAGCACCAAAAAATATTAAGATAACAATCGTTGTAAATTCGATAAGTACACACTGCACTAACAGACTTCTACGCACTTTTAATAAAATCGGGAGTCCAGTGATATGCCGTGGGCTTTGGGAGTGTTTTCAATAATCTCCCCCATCCCCCACCCCACCTCAGGAAAATTTGTTATTGCGGAACTGTATATAAAGGCATTAATATTAAACATATATATATATATATATACTTTAATAATATATTATATATATATAATATATATATTATATCCATATATATATATATATATAATATATATATTATATATATATATGGAGATAATAAATACAAATAATTTATATTTTTAAATATTTCGTAAAATATTATCTACAAGGATGTGTTAAAAAAATAAGTAATAATAATAAAAAGAATTTAATACCTACTATATATTTGTAAAAACTTTTTCTAATTAATTATATTATTAACCCAAATTATTTATATTATTAGTTTAGCAATATCTGATCATTAATTGAAAATAAATATAATATACTATATAATATATAAATATATAATATATAACTATAAATATATAATATATATACTTCATATATATAATATATATTATATAATATACATATAATAATATTATATAATATAAATTATATATACTATATATATATATAATATACTATATACTATATATATATATATATATATCTACTATTATAAATATAATATATACTATATATATATATATATATATATATATATATATATATATATATATATATATATATCAGTACTAATTGTTGATATTATATACTATTTTATATATATATATATATAATAATATCTATATAAATATATATATATATATAAATATATATATATATATATATTTAAAAAGAATTTGCACAAAAATTTTACCCTTTCACATTTTTGGTAAAAGAATTATTAATTAATGCATAAAGAGGTAGTCAAAAATTCCATCTCCAAAAAAAATACAGTTCCAAACATCTGATCACAAGCTGATTCTCTCTCTCTCTCACACACCACAACACCTGGTCTTGGTGACGCAATTTTGCTTCTTACCATCTCAATTTCTTTTATTTTATTTATATATTTTCGAAAGAACAAAAGTCGCTATTTCCACAATATTTTTTTTCTATTATTTTTATCTTGATATCCTTTCGCCCACATGGAAATGGGTGATGATTTTCTCGTTAACTGGCAACATTTTCTACAAATTCGTAAGGTTTTTCTGTTTGCATTTAGAGAAAGTTTATAAATATATATACTATTATTAACTATATATAATAAATATATATATATTATGATATATATATATATATACTATATAATATATATATTTTTTTTAATATTATATATATATTATTATATATATATAATATATATTATTCATCCTCTAATACTATATATATATATATAGTAACATAAATTCTATTTACAATAATTTTAATATCAACAAATTTTTGTCACATATATAAATCTATAACTTTTTTATGCAATTAGTTAAAAAAAATAAATTGTACTTTCTTTAAAAAATGTTCCTAAACTGTTATTAACACATATTTATATAAATGTTGCCAGATAAATAAAGCCGGCAGGATTAAGTGGAATTAGGCTACTACTATGTGAAAAAGGGGAACCTTTATAGATTCAAACAAAGGTTATAAAAAAAATTTTACTTTCATACACTCTTCATAGCTTTTATCTATTCACAACTTTTGAACTTACTATTATAAAATTAGTTGCCCGGCATAAAATAAAATAACCGCTAAGCAAGTGTCATTGTTTCACAATATATCTATCTGCCATATGGCAAACCTTCATCATTGATAGGGAACACCTGTTTTTTGGCAAAAATCCTAATAATATAATATATCTTAAATTAATTATGATTGTTAGTTAGTTACTTTTTTAAGTTATTTTTTTTACAAATTTTGGTTAGTGAGGAAGCTAACTTTGCCGTGAAAACATCAAAAAAGTGGAAAGATAATGATGAATCACCTATTTCTAATCGCACAATTATCACAATTAGTAAATAAAAAGGAATACTTACATAATATATACTATAAGTATTAGATTACTATCATATATTATAGTAATTGATTATTTAATTATTTAATTATATAATTATATATATTAATTAATTTATTTATTATTACATATATTATTTTAATTATATTCATTATTTATATATATTATTATTATTATTATTATTTATATCTAACTATCAAATATTAATATTATAATATATATAGTATATAATAATTGATATGATAATTTATATATAATAATTATATATTATATTCGAGTTTATTTTTTTATCTATATATTTCTTTTACTTAAAATAATAATAATCAATAATAATAATAATGATAAATAATTAATATAATATTAATAATATATATATTAATAATATATATTTAATTAAATTAATAATAATAATATTAATTAATAATAATTATGTATAATTAAATTAAATTAAATTATTATACATAACATAATATAATCTCAATAATAATAAAGTATTAATAATAATAAGATATAATAATAATAATAACTAATAGAATAATAATAATAATAATATAAATAATATTAATAATAGAATAATAATAAATAATACATAAATAATAATAAATGATACAATAACTAAGATTAATAATAATAAATAATAAATAATAAATATATGATTTATTTTATTTTTATTATATTATTAATTAGATATTCCATTAAGTTTACCCATTAGAATACAAATTAACATCACGAATCATTATATATTATTTCTATTAACTTGAATTTATTACATATTATTTTTATTATATATTTTTAATTTTACTTATTTGTTATTATTTAAATTATATTTATTATACTATAAATTCAGGGTTGGAAAAAACCATATCTATATCATCTTATTACTTTATAATTAAAAATTATCTAACATTAACAATTCTTGGTTTGAACATAAACGATAAAGTATCTTAATTTATTTTACCTGTTAAAAACAGTGTCTTATAATAAACATCCATAGTGGAACTCATTTAATTTAATAGATATGTTTGTAACTTTATCCTCTTTAAACAAAATGTTTAGAAATTATGTGCTTTATGATCTTAGAGGATTGAAAATAAATATATAGATATTAAATTTAATCTGTGCAAAACTAGCGCCGGAAGACTTCTCTGTGGGGCAGAAAGCGAATTGGGTTAAGAGAGAAAATTGGAAAGTAGAACAAAATTTTTTTTTCTTCAAAGAAACGATTAGTAAGAATATAAGTCGAGAGAGGATGGAGAGACTGAGAGAGGATTGATAGATAAAGAAACGAAGAGAGAGAGACAGACAGAATGAGCGATCGAGATACATAACAAAAGCGAAACCAAAACCTTAACATAGCAAACGAAAGAGCGAGAGAGAAGCGACGGTGAGATGATATTAGAAACTTTCGAGGGTTCATCGCTGATAGACTTTTCAAATACGAGCCATAAAACAGTAATTCAAGGATATTTTGATAATTATATAATCATGAAGTTCTTGTCATTATATATAAAAATTCATACTCCATCTATCTCTTATCTCTCTCAACTTTCTCCTGTCTCTGCTCTTCGACTATACGGTATATAGGCGTTTACTCCGATGGAAGACTCTGATACTCCGAGAGAATCCGATATAAAACTTTCATCCAATACATCCCTGTCAAATATCTACTTTTCACATCCCTACCACTCTCTCCCTGTTTTCTGTCCTCCTTCATCTCGTCCTCATCTAACGTTGGGTTTAAGAGAGTGATTAACCCTCCTCCTCTCTCCCGTCTTTGCTATCCTCCTTCAATCAATCACAGTCCTGATCTAAACTTAATTTATCATAATAATAAATCTCATCGTTCTCTCCTGCGCGATCCATCTCTCTGTATGTATAAACCGACAATACACTAATGTACATTTCGCTACATTAGCGGTGTTTCTGGAGGTAAACCTTTACAAACAATATTCTTATAATAATGGCATGCACATGATTTATATAGCACCACTGTTTAACAGGGTTTTAAAAAAAATAAAACTTACTTAAGAATTAAGACCTCGCTTATACAAAGGAACACTAGTGAAGAGTTATAAGAATAATTTTTGTTAAAATAATTAAATATAAATTACGATAAGACAAACAAATTTTTCAGCAATTTGCTGATGAAACAAGCGGAGATATTTCCCAACCAGAACAGTTTTTTCACTTTGGTGTTAAGAGGTTAGTGACACATTTTTTCAAACTCTATGAATGATTATTTTACTTTAAGAGATGAATTTTTATATCACTTTGTTCCGGTTATGATATCATCAGTTGGGATAAGCATTGGCCAATGTGATCTTGTGAGAGTAGGACTCGGCTATCTTGGTATTAAAACTCTGAAAATTTAAGATAGAGGCCAAGGATATGATGGAGCCTCTTCCAAGTGATGAGAGCGAATTCCGAGGAGTGCATATCTGTTTAATGCGCAGGATTCCAATTTTGGCTTCGGACTGAATCCCCATTTTCAACCTCCACCTAAAATATAGGAACATAAAATGATCGGAAATTTTCAGGCTCCTATTTTGAAAAATATCAACATCGACAAGGTAAGCGTTTTTGCCCATTAAGTATACGTTGTTTTCCGGTGTTTATCTAGTTCATGTATGAGTCATTTCTTCAAGTTTATTCAATATAATATCAAAAACCCAACATTGTTTACTTGACATTTACTTCGTAACAATTTCGCTCAGAAATTTTTCTCCGAAATATTATGACTCTATAACTATATTAAGCTAATATAGATTAGATATAGGTACTATATAACTCAATATAAAATTATGAATACAGAGAAATACTTTATCGATAATTATTTGAATTTGTAATAGTTAGTCTCAGCGTGTTTTGTCCAATTTCCAAACCCACTTTTTTTATTATTATTAGATAATGATAAAATATTGCGATAATATTTTTTTCTGTTCAGGCGAGGTAGGATGAAATTATTCAAGGGGCCTATATGAAATTATCAGGGCACATTTTTTTAAATTAGATTTATGCAAATTTTTATCATTACCTTTTGTTATATTGTTTTTGGGACAATTTTACAATAAAATTAAATTTCGAATATTTTTAAAATTTTTCTTATGAGTTACAAAAACATTTCTAAGTATAAAGAATTGCATCTTGCCCGATACATATGCCCTTGAAAACTACTATCTACTTCGCTTGAATAGAAAAAAATAAATATCGCAATTTTTCATTTTCAAAATTCAAAAAAAAAGAAATGTGGTATTGGAAATTGGACAACGCTGAGCAACAAATCAAAAATATCGTAAAAAGTATTCATGTCTACTAAATTTATAGGTATGAGCCTATCTATAGCAAAATTTCGAGTTCTGAAGTCATTTCGAAAAAATTCTGGAAAGTTGATACGACAAATGTCAAAAACTCGAGTTGAAGGAGAGAATTGGGAAATTTTGAAAGAATGGACTCCAGCCACAGAAAAAGACCGGGAAAACAACGTTTTTAGGGGCAAAAAAGCTCACTTTGGTGTTGGATATTTTTCAAAATAGGCTGGAAAATCCGAATTTTATGTCCACTTTTTAGGTGGTTGGGTAACTGAAAATGGTCGGCTCAGCCCGAAGCCAAAAAATTGGGATCTTAGCCCTTACTTATTTTAAAGCTCTATACACACCAATGTGATAGCACATTGTTTAAATCTATTTTTCTCAGACTCTTCTAAATTCAGGCAATTCGAAACTTCTTAGGATTCATCTCGGAAATATGCCACTTTTTTTCGATCGAGTCCGACGCGGCACAAAAAACTTCTGGAAGATTAAAATATAACAAGGTTTTCTAGTAAACCAAAATAAAAGAGAGCAACTTAGATGTTGCGAGACAGATCGTGTGGAACGGCATGAAAGCGGTTTTCTTTTTAAGAGACCCTTGAGCCAATACTGCGTCATTGGAAGAAATAAAAGAATGGGCCTTGGTGAAAATTTATCATAGCTACTCGTTGTTTATATTCAATTCAGAATACTTGAATTTATAAAACATTATTCGTTTAAGTAAATTTCTTGGTTAAATAAACCTAACCTTGTCAAAACCAGTTAGCAAAGAGTGTCCATTTGGACATTGCCAGTGCAATTAACATAGTGAAGACATTATTCAACTTCTCGGAAAAAGATAGACAAATGCAGACACAGAGTTTAAAAACCCTGTTTCGGAAGAAGTAAAAATAAATAAAAGCGAAAGCTTAGATTTTTAAGTAATTTTTTCTGAGGATTCCGATTTGTCTAAAGAAAAACCATCGCTGTTATTGTGCCTACACTCAGATCCCGAATCATGATTACCGCATCTCCAGTTTTATTCCGTTTATTGTGATCTGATTTTTTCGTTGACTGATCAATTCTCTCGTTTATTACACATTAATCATTTTCACAGTTCAGTATAGTGCAATGTACCTCACAAGCATATTGAAAAAAGGCATTCCTCTTTATTATAGGACAGGACCTTTCCCAACCCTCAACAGAGAGATAGAACTAAAAGAAGAGAGTAGGCTCTGGACTCTGCACAGTAAGGCTATTAGTTGAACAGTCTAAGCACCGGAATAAACCAAAAAAACTTGCGATTGGATGCTTGGGCTATTTAACTAGTGTGTGCAACAAGATTGGTTTCCTTAACCATTGCTACTTTCCTGAATATTCTTCAGCAGTTAGTGCCTGTATCCACCGCAACAGTAGTAAGAACCTTTTCGACATTAAGAGCGTCTTTGGAAAAACGTATTTACGAATAGTGTTGGAGAGGGAGTGGGCATTACATGCAGGTTTGCCTTTACTGTCAATCAATCCGTGAGTATCTCGCCCACAGAATAAGCAATGGAAAAATATTTTGAATCACCTCAGTCAAAAAAGAAGGAAACTGCAAAATTGACTTATAGAAACGATGGTAATAATGTTCTTCAATAGTGAACTATTATAATATATTAAATACTTGTGTAATAAATAATAATTAAAACTATATTAAAACATTACAAGTTGTAGATATAATATATATATATATTAAGTTATATACTATATATATACTCAGTGCACGTTAATTACTATAGTTTAAATATTTAATGTATCTACTTGTGAATATATATATATTATATATTATATATATATATATATATATATATATTACTATTATATATAATATAATTTATAATCATTTATTATTATGTTATTTATATTATATAGGTTTATATATATATATATACTATAATATATATATATATATATACTAACTATATATATCATATATATATATATTATATATATATATATATATACTATATTATATAATTATGATTATTATTTATATATAGTTATTTATAAAAAATACTATATATATATATATATTTAATTTAACTTCATTTGAAATGTAACCACTGCGAAAGTCGCAGCCCCCCCGAAAAAAAAAATCCTGGCTACGGGCCTGTTTCTAATGTTATGTGTGCACAAGCACCGAAAGTGAAAATTATCCTTTCAACATTAGCATTTGATGAAGTTTCTGACAATATGCTTACTAATATATTATTATATAATTTTCTCATCTAATTTTTTTTTTGAAGAGTTCTGTTGCCAGATGAAGGAATCTTATCTGCTGACACGCAGATTATCGAAGTATAATGTAAGCACTGATGAAATGATAAGAAATCCTCTTATAAATAGTATATTTTCTGATCCTCTGCATCATTCAGGTATATTAACTCATTTTCCATAATTTTTCCATGCTTTTGAAGTACTCATTCCTCGTGGAAAGTACTGCGTCATCTGATATCTTGGGTTAAAAATATATCCCCTAAAATAAGTGAGCTACTGTTACTGCCTGATGATACCTTTACTTTTGTTTAAAATCTTGTCTGTTGAGTGGTTGAAAAAGCTTGTTCTGCTCCTTGTTTTCTTTATTTTTCCAAAATAGTGAACTAGCAATCACTTAGTTTTCAGATGTTTTTTTCAGAAAGTTCAAGTATTTTCTGTGGCCACACACAAATGGAATATATAAGTTTTATTTATAAACTCTTTTTGATATATCGTTCGTGCATCGAATAAGTAGCATCGATGGGTAGAAAATGAGCTCGAAACAAGATCATGTTTTAAACTAAACCAAATTTCACCATTATATATATATTATATAATATATATATATATACATTATTATATCCTATAATTATATATATATGATATAATATATAGATTATATATATAGATAATGACTATAGTCAATATATATATATATAATATATATGTAATATAAATAATATAATATAAATATTTGCTCACAATATTATAAAATCAGCAAGAAATTTTTTTTATTGATGTTGTAAATATAAGATTTGAAAAACTAAAAAAAAACATTTCAACAAAAAAAAAAATATAATTCTTCAATAATATAGATTTTTTAAATATTGTTATGCATGGTTTTTTTATGGTTTTAAAACAATGTTTTTTTTATGTTGGTTAACATGGGTTAAACCAATGGTTTAAACACAATTGTTTAAACCATCCCACCCTATATATATATATATATATATAATATATATATATATATTATATATATATATATAATATATATATATATTTATATTTATATATATATATATAATATATATATATATAATATATTACTATATATATATATTATATTTATTATATATATTATAGATTATATATAGTGAATATATATCCCTATTATTGATATTAATTTTTTTTTTATTTGTATTAAGTTTATAAATCTTTTATATTTGATAAATAAATATAAATTTTATTATACAATATTTTATTCAAATATTTGTATAAGAAAAATGACATACTTATTTATCATATTTAAGAGTGTTATATATATATATATATATATATATATTTTTATATTGATGTATAACCGCTTATATATATTATACTTATATATATATTATATATACTATATATATATAATTTTATATACTATACTATATTTATATATACAATAAACCAGATTTTTTATATGTATTTTTAGAAAAAAAATATATACCATAAATATAGTATATAATAATTATATATAATATATATATAATTATATATAATATATATTATAGTATATAAAATATAATACTATATATATATATATATATAAATAATTATAACCTAGAACTTTAATAGCTCGCTCAAGTAAGACCATAATCTAAATAGAGTCTTGTTTAGCCCCCAGTACTACCTAGCTTAATGGATCTTGTTAGATCCCACAGTTGAAACCTAACCTATGGAGAATTCTTGTTACCCTAAGTAATTACCTAACTATGGATTTTGTTAGCCCCCAATGTATATTATATAATTATACTAATAATTAATTATATATAAATAATAAATAATTATATATATAATATATAATTATAATATTATATATATATAATTAATATATATATATAATTAAATTCTAACATAGATCATAATAGCTCCTCTCTCTCGTAAGGACCTACCTAATAAATCTTGTTAGCCCCCGTACTTACCCTATCTTAATTGGAATTTCTTGTTAGATACCCATTAGTTCTGTAACCCACAATACACTTATAATAGGATCTGTTACTCCCCAGCACTAATACAGCCTAAAGCCTGATGGGATTTTGTTAAGCACCCGAGTAGCTAACACTAATATCCTAAAGATATTTTGTAGGGGCAGAAATCGGATACGCCTCACCTAAAAAGCTATATGTTATGAATATAATAATTAAAGTCCATATGAAATAAGATAAAATAAATTAGATAATATATAAATTTAACAATTATATATTATATATAAATTATATAATTTAAATTAATTAAAATAATTATATATAATTACTATATATCAAATAATGTGGTAATATAATTTTAATATAAAGTAATATATATATTATAATAATTAAAATTAAATTATAATAATTATATATATAGTTATTATTAATTATCCCTAAGGAAAATAAAATATATTAAAATGAGATTAATAAAAAACTCTCAAATTTTAAAAATTTTCGACCATATCCCTTATAAAATAACTTCAAATGTTTACAAAGAGTAAATAATATATTTATATACTGTGACCAAAGCTATGCCTATACTTACCCATAATGTCGACTTAATCATAATATAATAATAGTGGACCCACTTATGTCAGTGGGTCTTTAAAGTCATAAAGAATGATTGACACAATTAAAGACAGAGGAGAGAGATAATTTATACGACTAAAATAAAATATATATGTTTAACTTATTTATGAGTCTTCCAGGCAGTGGAATTATAATATAAAAATAATACAATTTCAAACCATTTGTTGTAAATAAATAATTTCCTGAATTAAACTTTGGGGATTATATATTATTATTTATTATTATTATTTTAATTTATAAATACTAAATTTCCTATCGCCTAATGTCACATGTTTAGATATATTCTATAAATTAACACTCCATATTTGCTAATAATAATACTGGAGTCTAAATTAAATGAACTTTGCGTTGAAAAATTGAGTTATCCGATTATTATGTTCTTAACTTATAATAAAAAGGACAAATTCTAATAAAAGGGGCAAATTCTGGCAACCTCGAGTTTAATAGTCCAAAATCTGTCAAATCTTCTAATATTAAGCCTATATATTATTATATTATTATCTTATTAACTATATTATAATATAGCTTTGTACTAACATATTAATATTATAATATACTATATATCACTTAAGTCGTAGTATATATAAATACATACCTATTACAGTTCTGAGTTTGATCTGCGCCTTCAACATAACTACCTGCCCCATAGGTGCAAATAGTTAGGGAGAAAATTTAGTTTTAAATAATTGATTATCGAAAAATCGTCGATATATCGGACTGACTGAGCTATGATCAAAAACATTACATGAATCTATTTTGATATTCACTAGGGAATCCTTTTAAGCCGAGTGTATACCCAACGAGGGTTGGATGCGCCCATTGATGGGTCTTTATTGAGAGGAATGAGAAGTAAAAAGTTTTGTAATTTAGGTGAACGGTGGAGAGAAAGAAGTTTTGCTCTAGTAGAACATATTTTTATTCAATAAACACTAAACAAGAATCTATTTGGTAGGTCCTTCTGAGAGGCTATTAAGTCTATGTTTAGAATAACTATATATATTAGTATATATATATTATATATATATATATTATATAATATTATATATTATAATATATCATAATTTTTATTATATTATATATATAACTATATAAATATATATATATATATATTATATAAATTATATATATTTATATATATACTTATATATAATATATATATATTATTATATTATATATATATATATTAATTAAAATGATACTAAATATTATATATATATATAATATCATTAAATAATAATAATATATGATAATTAATGGGTGATAGCATATAAATACATTGCTATGTATTTAATTGTATTATGTTTTTAGAATTAAACTAAGTCAACTTTATATATTAATATTCTTCAATTTACATTATATAATTTATTAAATATTCATACTAGTTTACCATATTCGTATATTATAAATTTATACATTAATTATATATCATATTTAATAATAATTAATATTTTATATAAGTTATAAATAATTATATATATATTAATTTCATAATATAATTTATTGTATTTAATATTAAATAATAGCATTAATAAATATATTAAAATTAAATTATATATATTTAATAATAAATATGATATAATATATATTATAAATGAATAGTAATAATTAGAGTAGATAAACTATTAATGTGAGTATTAATAATTAATTGTTATTAATATTATTGTCTAAAATGTCTATGTACGTTACAGTGCCTTTTTAAATACCTCTGAGTATCAATTTTGTTTCGATATGCTGTAATATATATATATGAACAATAATCCTAGTATTATATTCATTCCATATCTCTATAAATGAGGTTAGTTGAATGCCTATCAAGCATCCTGGAATATCGCGCTAGATTCTGTGCTAGACCAAAGTTGTTCGACAATCATCCAAATACTCGCGCCTGTTTCTTTGGCTTACTACTTTACGTTCAAGATCTATTTCTTAGAGTCAAATACTTCACATCTATGGAGCTAAGAAAGCACCTACAAGTACATTATATATACAGCATAGTCATTCCCTTTCAACCTATATTAACATCAGTTTAGACGCACTATCAAGTGTGTGTTCAAGAACTTATCAGTAAACGCTCTTTTGATCTCTCAGAAAGAACAAAACGACTTGAATTACAATTAAAGATAACAATAATATATAGTGTCTCCTTCTCTCGTAAAAGTGTTCGCTCTAGCGCCTACACTCATTCTATATACTATTGATCTGTAATAACTCGTATAGTAAAGTAATGATATATATATTGTATACTATGTATATATATAATATGTCATTTTATAATAACTTGTACTTAATATATATATATATAATTATAATATAAATATATATTCAATCACTCAACGGTATATATATATATATATATATATATAGATATTTATATTATAATTATATAAGCTAAATTAATTTATAAGAGTATATTTATTATATAATATGGTATATTATAGGTATGGTATATATTATTATATGTAATATATATATAATATATATATACCTATATATATATATATATATATAATATTTATTATATATATAATACTTATAATATTTATTGTATATTAATATACAGCCATACGGTATCATCCATCAAAGATATAAGTTAGTGCTATAAGCATTCTCAGGTTTTTGAAGGACTACAGAGTAAATAGACTATATAACATAGCTACTTGAGTGGACAGTAGCCGAGATATCATCACGTTTCAGTCATATAGGTGCAAAGTACGAATAATATTATAATATAATATGCTGATCCCCTATAATAATAAAGAAATTATGCTTGAGGGTAATATTCTGTCATACATTTTTGTCGAATATTCTAAAGCTATTATTAGATGTAAGATACGTTATAAACATAATACTATTATTGTAACCTACTAGATATGTATACTGTATTCTAATAAAATATACGCTAACTCACACTCAACACATCAACATCTACACACACATCCACATGCACACACCTGCACACACATGCAGGTGATAGCATGCAACACAGTCAATCCCTACCACGCACACCGTCCACTCAATGAGCAAAGAAATACCCCTATACACTTCGATACACACTTATAGCTACTAAAACCCTTCCACATACTACCCCCTGCCATCAATAACTAATAATACACTATACACCTACCAAATAACCCCTCATACCGCGAAAACACCACTCACACGACACTCATAAGCAGCACCACCACATCAAATTATTGTGAAAGTATTGAACATATCTCTTAAATGTAATAGATAGATAATGACCATAAAATATTTTGACGATAATTACTTAAAATATTATTTTTAAAAAACTATTAAAAGAATATTAAATTTTGCTCTTTTTTAAAACTACATCATTTACAATCAGAAACAAATTTGTTTAATACGTATTGAAAGATCTCTACAAAACTTAAATAACTAGAAAAGTAATTAAAGCTCCAAACAACTGGATAGTTTGCTGTTATTATACTTTGCTATTAGTATTTTAAGCACTGTACTGTGTTTTAATGTGTTTTATGCGAATATTCCATAAAAGCGTATTTCTTTTTATTGCACTATAGCTTTTGATACACCTCTTTTTAACACATCTATATCTATTTCTAAATTCATATAACTTACAACCCTTTTTTGTATTTAACACATTTTTTACAACTTTGAAAATTAAAATGTTTTAAAAAACCGACTAATTCATACTTATTAGAACATAGCGAATACACATCATCTAGCAACATTTTCCGAACGAATACTAATTTTCTTTACTGTAATTCCCCATTCGAACGTCCATATATCAAATTTTAAAACTTATCATACACTTCACAAACTTTATAAACTATTTTTTTTTATTTTACAATTTTTAACAATAATTACACACACTTTCGGTAATAAACTCGTACGCTCATTCCAAATATATTATTTGTTTTCCTGTAAATACCGTAGTTCTCACGATATCGAAGGGTACTAATATGCAATTTCACACACACACACACACCTACACACACACACCTACACACACACACACATATATATTATATACTATCCGGATATATATATATATATATATATATTAATATATATTATATATATTATTAATTATATATACCTACAACACACATATTATATATACGTATTATATATATATATATATATCTATATATTATATATATATATATAAATACTACACACACACATATATAATAATAATATATATATATATATATATATATATATATATATATTATTATATATATATTATATATATATATATATGATATTATATTATATATTATATATAATATATACTATATATATATACTATATATATAATTGTAATAACGTTATAGCCAAACATCAACGTCTGAGATCTGATAGTTAATGATAGAAATATAATAGCTGTGAGTGCTATAGGACGGTAGCTAGCCTAAGCTTTAATGCACTTAAGCAGTAAAGTAGCAAAATTTCTTACCATTGAAAGAACAGCAGTTCGAAATAGTGATCCTGACCCTCAATCTTCAGGTCTTAACCTTCGTAAAATAGATACAGTTATGATAGAATGCACATGGGGCTCTCAATTGACAATTGAGTCATGTGATAAAGTGTACTTTGATCCCAATTCGCTCTCTGATTCTATATATTCTGTATTAATAGCCAACACCTTTAATCTAAAAAGTTACGAAGAAACATTCTTATACGGTAATCACTTTTTCTTAATGACATCTAGAGTTTTAGAATCTCTGCACTTCAGTGTTAAGCAGAATTATTATTTTTGCGCAACGCAGAAGAGGATATGCTCGGAGAGACACGACGAACTATCGCATACGCAACCCAATTGAATAGCGAGTGAGGTGCGGAACATTGATTTCCGAGACAGTAATAGATGTGAGAGAGATAGTATTTATTGATTAAACTTGATAGAAGTATTCTAGATAGGATTAGAGAATAGAGAAATAATTGAAGATTATTACTGCAACGGTCATGAAAGACATTCTTGTAGCCTTTATAACGAATTTCAAGAGCAGTGAAAGAAAGAGGATAGAAAAAAGTCATGAGTAGCGACTAGCATAGATTTTAAGTGGAAAAGATATGGAGATTTATGAGTAGGTAGAGTGATGGGATTAAGATAGATAGATAGATAGATAGATAGATAAGATAGAGATGAGAAGATAGAGAGATAGTGGAATATATGTGAGTGTTTTGAGGTAGCTGTGACTGGTCAGACGAAGGAATTATATTTTTTTGAATTATTTGTCTGTTTGGCTCTGTATTAAAAGTCATTGTACATGTATAGTAGGGATATAAATAATCTTGATTCAATAAGTTTCTATACTGTTTTCTGTGAAAATTGATAAGCTATTAAGGTAGGGTGGGCTTAGAATCGAGAGAGAGTGGTAAAGAGTATAATCTAAAACAGATCGCGGAACTGATAATTAGAAAATAACTCAAGAAACAGAAGCATTACAGACATATGCAACACATAGTATAGTAAAAAGTGATAAGTATTTAGGAGTCGAGTATACTATACTCGCAAGTAATATCAGTTATGAATGTAAACAAGTTTGATAACTGAGAAACATAATCTTGAAGCAAAAGTAAGGTAAAACAATTGTTTAGCAGTGCAAGGGAAGTATGTGGTTGTGCTAAAAGTAGGAAGTAAAAATGTTAGGAATGAGTGGTGCGATGAAATGAATGATTAGCTAAGCGGCCCATGTTTGTAAACTAAAGAATATTTTCAAATAATATTGTAGATGATGCAAGAAAGTTTTACAAATTATAACATTTCTGTAAATGGGTTTATTGATGTTTGAGGATAATTAATAAGAAATACTAACAGTCCAAACGCAGGAGAAAAAAATGAGTTAATTAACAGTTTGGATGGAAGAATGACATGGGGACTTACACAAGGGAAGAGGAAGCCCTTTCGGAAGGAAGCGCGAAAGTTAAGGGGACGGAATGAAAAAACATTTCCTTTTACAATTAAAACCCAATAAAAATTGTTCTCATTTCAAAAAGAGAATATGAAATCTATCAACCTTTTCCTTCGAGGCCACTTTCAAAATGTCGGCAGATTTTGAGTACTTTCATCCCAAGGTGTTCATGATCCAGAATTACTTTTTACTCAGCAATTTTTTAAAAGTGAATTCCTGCTGACTACAAAAGATTTTTAAACATGGACGCATGAACATGTCCGCACATACAGCAGATGTTTCATCATATTATTTAAACACAAGCATTTTCTTATACAATATTCTTCGGTTGACTATTTTTATTTATTTATTTATTTATTTTTGAGATAAAAGTTTTATACTTATTTTCTTTTTAAATAAAACATTAAATGATATAACAAACGTCAATTTATTATACTGATATTGAACGAATCATAACATCAAATTATAGCTAAATGTATATAAAATCGAAAACATAGGGCAAAACTATACAAATGTCAAGCGGATTGTTTGCGTTATACCCAATTATGAATTCGATGTGGAAAAAAATAATTTTGGGTGATAAAGCAAAATTGAACGGCTACCAACAGCAAAATCGTTGGGTGTACGAAACATTTCTATAAATGAAGAGATGTTTATTTTTCCCAAATCTATAAGCTCTGAAAAATTTCATTCTAATCGGATGAAAAATAAAAAAGTTATGTGCCGCCAATTATTTCAATTTACTTTTTTATTTATTTTGTCAACTTCAAAAATAAAAATATCGCTAAACCGTTTTCTGGAAACGACGAGCTTATTCGAAATTTTCAAGAACATTTTAAAATTATATATTGAAAGAATACACATATTGTGTTCAGATAAATTTTTTTGTATGTCCACGGTTTTTGCTGGCTGCTCATGCGGAAACTTCAACACCATTTTTAAAAGTTTTCCGCGAACCAGCGGCAAAACCGTTTGACATACTTAAATGTTTTATCTAAACTAAAGAATACTATAGGCTTATTATCATACCATTATAGTTTATCAAATAATTATTATTAGTTTCATTAATAACCGACAGATAAATAATTGTTTATCATTGATAGACATTACACCTAATTATTAATTTTTATTTGGTACACCATTTTGTTATGTCCACAACAAAAAAATATAACGAAAACTTTTTATATTTATTACCTTCTACATCAATGATATATTTTTTTAAACTGTAAAAATATTAAGTAGGTATGAAATCACTAATTCCTTTTGTTTTAGTAATAAAAGTATTTAATTAGTATATGTACAGAACAGAATATTTGAGCCGCTGTTCATGGGATATACATTTTACATAATGCTTTTAGACTTGTAACTTTCATCACAGAAAATTTAACTAAATTTCCCTTAAAATACTTTAAATACTTTAGCTATTTAATCACTAAAAAATATATGCGTGACATTGTTTCTGTAGTATTGTAAAAATTTACTCTGCAGGAATAATTGTTTTTCTATGAGGACAAATATATTTAAAAAGTTACAAAATGTCCACTACATACTATATATATATTTTTTATTATTATTTTTATTTTTACAATACTGCCTATTAATAAACATTATCACTATTTATTTCTTTAATTTTCATATACCGTATGATGGTAAAATACTATATTAGGGCGATGAATTACTTTTTTGTTTATATATTATTTTATTTTTATTTGTATTAATACACCCACAAGGGATTTTGCCGAGCTCATGTCATATAGGGAAAATTTTTGAAAACTAAAATTTTTATTCATATAATATATACATGCCACACGTACGGCTAAAATCTATACTTCACTAGTATTACTAAAATTATATTATTATCTAAAACAAATACTCATTAGTAAATCCTCGTACACCAACTTATATACAATGCTCAAGTTTCATGCTGAATCGATAGAACTACACCATAAAAAAAGTGATATACTATACAATTTTGGCAGAGACGTGTGTTTTTTTCTCTTATAAATTATCGACGTTATTCCTTAAAATTGCCCACTTCTATTCCACCCTACTGCTCAATTTCTGATGACACAGACTGGAGAATACTTGAGTCTCATTTCATTAAATTTTATATAAATTTATACATCTCTAAAACTTTCACATCAGAGGGTAGTGATATAATATAGATATTTGTTTGAGTCCTAACTTAGGTAGAGTTTCATGTTTAATACCATGAATATAATAAGAGAGATATTTTGTATGCTATCTCATACTCTTACTCAGACTTCAAAAATCCTTATCTCATTTCTCCATAAAAAATATATCTATCGAATCTCTATCAACCACTTAAGAGTAAAGGTAATACTCGCCTTTATATATATCCATATACGAGTAGATTATAACTCGTTACTCCCACCCTTAGGAAATATAGATAAGGAGAAATCTCATGCATGTATAGAATACTAAATGAATAGGGGATTGAGTAGCTTTTACGTATAACTGATTAATATTGAGAAATGTGAGGGAGTGTATCGGATAAGGAACCTCATTTAAAAATCTGTTATATAATAACATTGCTAAATGATTAAATGAGAGGTGGTATATAGGTAGAATGTTTGTATAGGTGTTATGGTGTGTAGCAAGAAATGGAATAGTATTTATTATGAGGGAAATCGAGTGTCATGATGATATATAGTATAAGGAGGTATAATATTAAGAAGGTCACGTTAGTTAGATAGTATAATAGACTGAACCCTACAGATAATTCGGTATAAAAGTTGAGATGCTCAGATTTGATAATATTACTGCTCCGTTAAAATGTATCAAGAAAGAGGAAGGCGAGAAGCGTGAACCTGCTTGATATTGAGAATAGATCTGATGATATAATATAAGCATTTATTTAGTAGGTATTAAGTTCGTATAAGGTATTAGAGGAGGTAGTGAGCAATGATTATAATAGTATTACCTACTTTAAATATTATATAATAGTATGGAGATAAGGGGAACTGTAGGAAATTATAGGTAGTATTTAGTATTATTATTGTTAGTGTTTGATAGTGAAGTATATTATTTAATGAACAAATTAAGTGATAGTTATCCAATCGTTCATAATATAATTGCAGATAGAATAGGACTATATATGATGAACAGCGCTATCGCTTTATTAGAGAGTGGTAGAGAATGTATGGATGAAATTTTTACATTGAAATATTCACATAGAAGAATTTATCGAAGAAAATTTGGAGGAGAATGAAGAATAAACATTTTGTTATATTATAATAGAGGTAAATTAAGTGTGAGTGATAGACTTTCGGTTCTAAACTGAGTCGTATGATCGTGAATTAATACATGATTATAGCGGGGAATGGCACGGATATTATGTGTGATTTTATTTTCTCATGTTCAATAGTTGTCTCTAAAGGTATTTAACATTACATGTTATTGGATAAACGAAATATAGTTATTGTATATAATGTGCCTAACAACGAGTGAGGTTTATATTGCACTGGATAGTAGTGTCTAGAATTCAATTAGTATTGTCGAGTGCGACTGATTGCATATTTTGGCTCTAATTTAAATATGGTGTATGAAGGCACGCCTGCGATATGTAGATTTAATGTCTTTCTTATTCTTCGCGTCGTGTAGTGTTCAGATTGTTGGTCGATACGAGGCTATGTTTGTGTGTGTATCGAATTATGATATATAAGAAGATGGGGTATTTGATACATGATGTAGGGTAGCGTGTTACGCATATATGACACAGGAGAAGAGAGGAAGTACAGTGGGGGTGCTGCCACCTAATGTGACGTATTATGAAAAAACTTCGCGCTCCGTGTAAATATGTCGTTGATGTTAGGATATTTGAGCATGATGGTGACAATGTAGAAAATAGGTGAGATCATAGAGTGTGTAGAGTACACTTATGAGTAGAGAGATTGTATGCTGACTGCGCATGGAGCGTGTCAACACAGGATGCATAGATACTTTGATAAGAGTAAACGTAGAGCAGGAGTAATTGATAATGGATTATGTGATGTAGATATGGAAGTCTGTGTTGATGGGTATATATCAGCTCTATGACGTGAGCTCGCAAACACTAGATATCTGAAAAAGAATATATGTATTTTATTAATTGTATATATAGGTATTATTGTGTTAGGCTTGTAACGAAGGAGATAATTGGAGATAATTGACCATATGACACGGAATTATGGCGTTAAGATAATAAAAGATGTGAATATGCAGGAGAAAGAGAGTAGTCGAGGTAGTCAATATTTAAATCGACTCTAGAGTGGATATGTGTAGCATTAATAAAAATGTTCAATGAGATGTGCCTGACTAGATGCGTTCAATGAGGCATTATGTAATCTGTTATACTTATCTAATAGAATTCTTAATCTGAGCGTGTATTATAATGTTAGAAAGGTTAGGGAAGTGAACACGATATTGGGTGCACTAGAAATTCACAGATACGTATATGACTTTGTGAGGCAGTTAATAGCTTGTGTATAACCTGAATATTGCCACAATCTCCCTTATTTCGAAACCTGACCATGAATTAAGAGCTTGACGTAGATAAATATTTGCATAAATATTGTGAGGACTAGAAGCGGTATATCATAGAGACAGAGATATATGCTCGGTGATACGTCCATATGAAAGGCCGATAATGCGAAGACTAGACATATATTGCGAGAATATGTTTCTTATAGAGATGATAAATAGTTGTAGTTTATGGTCGGAGTGTGAGATATATAATTGAGATGTACTAGAGATAATTGATATGAGTCCGTATGGTTTATAGCGTATGTATAGTTAGTGAGTGAGTGTGTTAGGGAATTATAACCGACATATGGAAGACCCATATAATGAAATAAAGTTATGAATTGAAGTCCAGTTAAGGAATATCATGGCAGGAGTAAGACATGCTAAAGTTTTTAAACAGAGGTCAAATGAAGAACAGGTGCATAATTAGAGTGATATATGGACAGTGAGTCATTATTGTGAGTGATAGGGAGTTATGGTATGTGGTACCTACCTTAGGGCCAAGAGATATGTACCTACCCACAGTTGAGTACGTTATTAATTGAAATATGTGAAGTGATCTCGTTATTAGTACATAGTCTCTGTGTAGAACTACTCCTGGGGTAATGATTTTTCTGTTAACTTTATATATAATATATTATAAAACCATTACAAATTATACCTATAGAATTAATATAAAGTCCATTATTTTTATTAAAGAAAAACATTATATAATACGACTCTTCTTAATTAGGCTTTCAATTTTAGTAATTAATTTAAAATTTCCAACATATATATATTACCATTAAATATCAGATATATTGCCAAACTACTTATCGAGTATAATTGAACGTAAATTATATTATATTAATAATATATATCATTAATTAATATTATATTATATAATATAATATTATAATATTAATTATATATATATAATATATTATATATAATTAATATATTATAATAATATATTTAATAATAATAATAATATATAATATAAACATATATATATATATATATATAATATATATATATATCTTATATATATTTATATATATAATTATATATAATATATATAATATACTATATTAAATATATAGAGAGAGTAAGTAAGAGAGAGAGTGAGAGTAGATGATGAGAGATAGAGAGAGTAGAGAGAGTAAGAGAGAGAAGAGGAGGAGAAGAGGAGTAGTAGTGAGAGAGGAGAGAGGAGTGAGGAGAGAGGAATGGTAATGAGAGAGAGAGGAGAGAGGATAAAGGAAGAGTACGATAGATATATATATAAATATGATATAATGATAAGATAATATATAAGATAAGATTAGATATTAGTAATTTAAAGAAATCATACTGATTTTTTAGATAGTTAATCTATTTAGATTAGATTAGATACGAATTTAGCATTAAGATTTTACTGAAATACAATTAGATAGTGATTATAGATACGATTATAGATAGATAATAAGATAGATAGATAGATGATTCAAGTATAGATATAGATAGATAATTATACTATGATAGTGAATGAACAAGTATATACATGAGTCAAACTTTTATATGAAAATAATAAATTTTATTATTTTCAAAATTTTTGGTAGTTTGTCATAAATCCAGTTCCATGTTTTTCGATTCTATTTGAAATTGATCATTAAAACATAATTTTTTAATAAAATCAAAAGTTTTCAAAATCACCCATAATTATGTTTTAGGGTTTTTGCCAAGTACCTTGCATTCTCATCGCCACTCCGCACCGCTACCGCATAAACCTAGCAACGTGCCCTATGATTTTCGTTAAGCAAACGATACCACAAATTATCCGATGTAATATTTTAAATTACTATTTTTCAAAACAGCTGCAAAGAAATGTTCATCAATTCAAATATATTTTCGATGATTTTTCTCGTTCTCACTGTTGACAAACATATCCAATATAAGTCTCTCTATGAAGAGATAGAGCGAGAAGAGAGAGCAGCATGAGTACGCACATTATGGTATATACACTTGTTGAGAGGGACATCTATATATATATCGGAGTTACATGTTTAAATTGCTCGAGACTTTTTTCCTCTTCTCAGTTACTCCAAACTGAGAAGACCATGTATGGAGTGCTGCTCTCATATCTAGAGGGGGGGGCTCTGATTTCACCCGGTTTTTTGAATAGATTGAAGCGGCACGTATTATATATAAGTAAGGGGCACGTATTATATTATAAGGAAGTGCATTTTGTCTAGTAAACAGTGGCATTTTCAAGGATCAATTAACACTACTAAACACAGTATTGTAGTACCATGGGAACTTGAATTTTTCTTTAAGTGGTGTATTACTGGAAGCAATATATTACAAAACGCCAGAGTTAATACAGAACAAGTAGCTCTAAAAGCACCAGTACTTTCACAAAGCCTTATGTATGAGTGCCTAAGCGAACGGCACAAAAAAAAAAAAAAAAAAAAAATGAAAACTACGATGATGACCAAGCATACTCGTTGACTACCCACTACAGGTAGGTATTGGATTAACAGTTTATTCCAATACTCGCAGCAAATTCCTTGTCCAGCTTTTGCATAGTATAGGTTGCTCAGCTGAAAGAGAAATCAGTAACAAAAGAGGTTATGCTCCGAATGGATGAAAATGGTGGGGGTATATATCCCACACGACTTTTCAGAGGGAGGTTTATGTATTGTGCAGCAGATAATAGATTTCCTCGAAGATACTCCTGATGGTGAAGGAACTTTACATGGAACAGTCATGCTCTGCTACCAAGAGTGCTTGTCTGCAGATCAGTCTTAAATGACAGTAGTTTCTGGTCCAGCGCCAAGTCGCTCATTAGCGATATTTCCTCAATGTATGACCACTTTAATGGAATACAAAGGTCCAAAGAACATTAAGCCAGTAAACCCAACTTTTATGAAAGAAGTACTGTGTTCGACCAAAGAAGATCTATCACGATGTTTCTCTAGACATGGCGTGGCTATTGAGCAAATGTGTAAAGTGGTCATCAGACCACGCAACGTATTCCTAATTACAAAGTGAATCACAAGAAACATATGACAGAGAGAGTCCAGGAGTTGACCTGCCAGATGCATTGGCTCAAACGAAGGGAACCACACACATACCAACATGGTCAGCCTTTAATTCAGCGTTACTGGATGTCCCGGAAAGGAAGGTACGAGTATATACCCTACCGATAGTACCAGCTAGCCCCACTGATCATTCAGGTCAATTAATCTTCCTCACCAAACTGGAACTTTTTAATAAACACATCTGTGGCATTTTCTTTCCAATGTGTTTTGATTTTAGACTTTGGTCTTTATAAACCAGTCCAGCAACTAATTATGTCACGAATTAATCTTTATTACCGTTGGATTGTGCGACCAAATGCGAGTTGCACAAAGCTTTTGCAATGGCAAGTACAATTGGAAATTTTATTGACGGAACTGGAATTCCTGTCATGTGATCAGTGTTGTATGGTGATAACACAGTTAATCAAATCATTTCATGTAAGAAGTTCACAGGTGCGGTTGAAGCACACATTCGTACCCTAGTCGCTCTGCAAGATTGCTACTTTCAGAATTTCTTAGAGGAACATGAAAGTTTGAACATCAGTGTTTATAATGAAGTGCAAAAGCTACGCGCCAGATTCAATGAAACTTACCAAATTACTTTTGGCGATGCAGAAGTGTGATCTCTTAAAAGATGAAAAAATTTGATGAACAACAGGAAGTACTAAAACCAACATTCCGAATGATACGAAAATACATGAGGATGGTTGATTGTTTATTACTGTTTTTGAGATCTGTCAGGACTGCTAATTGGGATCTGCAATTGGGACCTGGGAAACTGGATAGTAAATAAGTCTAATATACCATTTTGTGCTCTAGCTTGTGATGAGGCACTAGAACACAAAAACAGAGCAGTAAAAGTTGTGGGATTACTGATTGGAATAACACAGCAACCCAGTGCTCTAGCTCGCGTTTTCTTAACAGCACCTGAGCTCCAAAGGGTGTCACAAGACACACTGAGTATGTGTGGTATTTCATTCAAACCAGAAGCTAAAAAGCACCATTTAAATAATGAAACCGCTGCTAAAGCTCAAGATAAAGCCATTTCAATTCTGAATGGTAAACTGGAGCATATTGAAAATCCTTTTCAATTCGTGTCCCTAGTTCATGAACAAAACAACAAAGGCTGTTTTCAGCGAGCAAATCACATCAGATGCTAGCCGAATTGAATCACTAGGAACAGATTTTTATGAAGCCTTCAAGTCAGAGAGAGACTTCTTGATGGATCAGTCAGACTCTGAACACCTATATAAAAAGAATAAACTAAAACTATGCTCTACCACCAACATACAAATAAAAGTAAAGAATGATGGATTCATAACAAAGTTGAATGCAGATCGTTCTCTTTTTGCACGACTTTTGATTGTCCCATGATCTCAACGAGAAATAGACCTACGCACAACCTTAGGGAAGTATGAAATGTCGGTTGTGCCTAGATCCAGGTTTGCACAAAGAATAATGCATCAATGCCCAGCTAAAAGTAAACTAATTCATTTCTTGAAGTCTGTTGTGGAACCCACTGCAAAAATTTCCTTACTCAAGGATTTCCTTAGTTCAAGCTCATCAAACAAATAGATGGGTTGGAATCGTGGACGGAATGGGAGAATTGCAGACTCTTGATAAAACCCCCGCAGTGAAAACCTGTGAAGATCTTTCTGGTGTGTTTACACAAAAGATCCAAGATCTCCGGAACATACATTCTTTGTGCCAACATCAGGCGAGGCAATATCATTACAAAACATATTTGTGCCATTCGGAGAGCTAAAAGCTTCAGCATTACCCGGATTTCACGCATTATCAGGTTGTGACTCCACCTGAAGTTGGTTTGGGAAGGGAAAGCTATTATATTGGAAATCATTTATTTCAGCGAGTGAAGAAGAACTTATTGCCTTGCGGAAGCTTGGTACCAGTGACTCAGTACCTGATGATATTGTTTATCAGATGGAAGCATTTATTTGTTGGGTTTATCAGGCACACACCTCAACAACATCACTTGTAGAATTACGGTGGTCAACGTTTACGGTCAAGCAACCCTTTGGAGATGAGTTACCTCTCACTAGGGGTTCCCTTATACCTGCACTTAAGAGTTAACTTTCAGGCACTTGTGTGGTCAAAAGATGATGAACCAAATCCGGTCATCCCTAATCCAATTGGACACGGCTGGCGTGTGAAAGAGGGAGTGTTTACCCCTGTTATGTGTGAAGAACCATGTGCCCTGGAGTCCCTTCTGAAACTAATTAAATGTTCATGTGTAAAGAACCGATGTTCACCACCTTACAAACGTTTAGCAAACAATCTGCCTTGCACATAAATGTGTAGTTGCAATGCCGACAACTCATCTTGTGATAATTTGTATCCACCTGATATTTTATATACTTTTTTACCTTAAATCCAAATAATAATCAAATGTTTTTTCGCAATATCTGCTCAGGACGTTATTTTTGGCTCTTAACAGTACCTTTCCAACAAGCTAAAAAATTTAAAATCGGTTACATAGCGACCTAGATAAGGTAGTTTGTTTATATTGCAATGGCGACCATCTTGGATGACGTCACCACAAACATACGCAACACCTGTAAGGGTGTCACCATGAAAATTACTGAACTACATAATTTTTTCGGAAAAAATTACAATACTGGTACCTTCCCTTCATTAACTTTGCCACTGGGAGCTTATTTTTTTCCATTGTGCTCCCGGACTAATAGTTCGTTGTAGGATTTTCCGACGCACCGGGTACGGTGCAGATCTATGTTCTCGGTGTTAGATGCTGATAACATATGGTGCAAGAGTCTACTGATCAAATTATTGTTCTCAAGAAGCTACAGGTTACACATGCATAAATATTAGTGTTAAATTATCCCGCTTATTATTGAAACATAAGGCAAGTTGCCTGGTGCTCATTGGTATATGCTCCGTGTCAACCAACGTAACTGATACGGTGAGAGTGCGCTACTTACTAATTGTTACTATTACCGAGTTTTAACAATTCAATTGTGTACATAGTTTATATTTTATGTCAAATACGTACTTTTCAAGGTGTCATAGTGACTCAATCAGTTGTTTAGAAAGCATGTACCGTGTTTCAGATCGCGTAAATTTCTCAAGATCATTAATGGATGCCACTAACAGTCATTTAATAAGCCCCGAGCTATGCGTACAAACAGCATGGTGTTAATTATCACATTCATTATTACATAGCGTTGGTATATATTTCTGTGTCAGTACTATCGACACAGTGAGTATTTTAAATTGTTTGGCTTTTAAACAGGACCAAATATTTTGGTTTTAACACGACTTTTTTAAGCATTATTTTAGTTTTAAAGTTTTTAGCCTGGGCATTGGGTTTATGCCCATTCACAATTGCATTGACAATGTATTTTTTTACGCAATTGTTTTCACCAATTGCTATAGTTTAATGCGATATAGAGTGCTCGCGCGAGCTAGTCAGAGTAGTCTGGCTGACCTGTGAGACGTGCGACAGGGCATAGGTCGCACGAGCGCCGACCTATGGTAATGCATTTATGTATTAAATGCAAATTTTTAAACATTGTTTGATGTTATCATAGTTTACTTCATGCTCAGCCCCACTCCAATATTTTATTTATGTATTTTGTGTTCATTTTCATATATCGTGTCTATTTATAGGGCATTTTAATACATTTTTCAATTCATTTGTACACCATTTCTTTTTATGTGTATATATAAACACTCAAATAGCCATGTATGAATAAATAAAGAAAATGTGAGCGAGCGGGGGGAGTTTGAACGTGAAAGAACTTCGCCCACGAGACCTCTATGAAAGGGAATGTGAACTAAAATTTCCCTTCCGAAAATAAAGCCTTCTAAAACATCGGTTTTTATTCTCAATGGAAGAATATTGGAACGAATCCAAAAAATACAGCGTGGAACAGAAATCGTAATAATTTTCGTGTCATAGAAGTCACTTTTATCTTGCATTTACTTTGTTGCCTATAAATGGTCATCCTATTTCTCGACACGTGACTACAAAAACAGACAAATAAGTCTTTTTATAATAAATAGCAAAGACTCTTTTACCTCGCGAACACTTTCTCACAAAGATGATGGAAGAGTAATGGGGGAGTGTTGAACATTAATTATTTCTCCTTTAATCCTTACAACGTTACAACCTTATAATTCCTTTGACTTATTCCCAACATCCTCGCTTCCTATAAGGAAATTTATGCACATTTAGAAAGAGCGAAACACACACAATAGACAGGGGGCATGCGTGGAACATACAAAATGGACACGAAGCTCGAATCATACACAATATAGTAAAGAAGTTCAAAGCCGTTTCAAGGCGTCTTCTCTTGGGTAATGAGATGCTCTTTAGACATGGTTAAGTAAATGAGGAAAGGAAATAGGGAGATTAATTAATGATGATGGGAGGAGACTAAGAAATTAATTAGTAAGATTAATAACAATGGGGGACGTTAGAGGATTAGCTATTAATAAATTATTAACCGTAAGGGATGAAAACAAAGAACCTTGCAGAGATTTATAAAACAAAGAAACGTGATAGATATATTGATTGATAGATAGATAGATAATCAAATTTACAAGAATATTGAAGGTTAGATATAAATTTATAAATATAAAAATTAGATAAATTAGATAACATATTTTTCTACTTCGATGATAAAAAAATAAATGAAAAGATTGTCTGTCTGTCCTTTTAATATGTCCTTTCTCTGTCAGTCTGAATTCTTTCTTCATGTATGATGTTCGTTTATTTGTTTGCTTACCCTATACTTACTTGTCTGCTGTCTCTTCGGTTGTATATATATATATATATATATATATATATATATAATATATATTTATATATATATGATATTAATAGTATATAGGTATTATAAATAGATATATATATATATATGTATATAGTGTGTGTTGTGTGTGGTGCTTTGGTCTGGTATGTTAATGGCCATTCTTATTATTACATTATTATTATTATTATTATTATTATGTAATCTGATTTATTATTATTATTATTATTGACTTATTCATTATTATTATTAGTTATTATTATTATTATTATTATTATTAGTTAATTATTATTATTATTATTATTATTATTATTATTATTATTATTATTATTATTATTATTATTATTATTATTATTTCATTATTATTATTATTATTATATAATTATTATTATGTAGTTATTAGTTAATATTATTATTATTATTATTATTTATTATTATTATTATTATTATATGATTATTGAATTATTATTATTATTATTAATGTGATTATTATATATTAAATTTCATTATATCATACATTTATTATTATTGATTATGTATTAATTATTAATTATATTAATTAAATTCTTATTCATTATTATTATTATTTTTTATTATTATTATTATTATTATTATTATTATTTATTATATTATTATTATTATTATTGATTATTATTATTATTATTATTATTATTATTATTATATTATTATTATTATTATTATTATTATTATTATTATTATTATTATTATTATTATTATTATTATTATTATTATTATTATTATTATTATTATTATTATTATTTATTATTATTATTATTATTATTATTATTATTATTATTATTATTATTATTTTTATTTTTTTATTATTATTATATTTAATTTTAATTTTCATTATTATTATTAATTATTATTATTAATTATTATTATTATTAATTATTATTATTATTATTATTTTTATTATTATTATTATTATTATTATTATTATCTTATTAAGTGTTATTTATTATTATTATATTATCTATTCTTTATTATATTATTATATATTATTAACATTTTTATCTTTTAGTTTAAATTCATGAAACGTGAAAAAATTTCATATCTTTAAATTTAATAATTGGACTGGAAGGAAACATCATTATTTACCACAGTAGCGGAGCCTCAAAAAATATAAGAGACTGAGTCGATATTTAAAGGGCCGGGGTTCGATTAATTGTCCTGAACCTAAGTAGCAATTACCTAGTGTAGCTCCTCTCCTTGAATAGGGCTGTGCCCGTCAGAAAGTTTGTTTTTTTTTTGTTTTTTTTTGTTTATTTTTTTGTTTTAAATACTGTTTAGTACACCTTTTCACCCTAATTCAGTATATGTAAGTAGTTTTTCTTTATCACCCAGGGTTGTTTTGTGACGCCCAAGTTAAATGTGAAACAACTTGTGTAAATTTAATTACATGCATAATAATAATAATATAGATGTCTTAAAGTATGTTATTATATATACTATATATATAATATATCATATATATTATGAGAATGAGGCAGGTAGTCATCTACAATACCTGTTGATATATATATATAAACTAGATAATACATTCTACCTCATATTATTAAAATAGGATTAGTAGTTAATGCCTTGTCTTTACTTAGAAAGTGATAGTTGAAGACCCTGACATATTTGATATTATATATATATATAGTATATAAATACATATCTCTATATATATTGTATATAAACCTAGTATAGTATATATCCACTATTAGTATACAATATATTATATTATATGACAGTATGATGACAGCTAATATATATATTATATATATATAGTATAGAATTAGTATACATTTCGATATATATATTATATATATGTATATATTCGTATTATATACCTGTACATAGATAGTACAGTAAGTGTATATATCGTGTATACGTTAAGTTATATAGAAGAGTTATTATATTTTTGAACGAACCATATAATCGATTTTTCGAAATTATTTTCAAGGAATGAGCAAATTAGAACAATGGCCAAATTATATATATATACTATATATATAATAAGGTTAGTATATACTATTATAGTAAACGGGGGTTATATGTTTAATATATATATATTAGTATAGTATATATATTATATATATACTATATATATATAATATATATATATATTATATATAGTATATTTATAGTATATATATAGATACTATATATATATAGTCTAAAATATGGTAATGCGCTTAAGTATATAGTAACATCTATACTATACTTATACTATACTATATATATTACATAATATAATATATATTATCTACTTATATTTTAGACCTAAAGGAATGACCTCAGAATAAGACCCGCAAAGATGGAAACAAGTCAGGGTCTTCTCTCGTGCTCGCAGCGCTGGACGACCAGGGGGACCTTCGTCTCCCTCTGTCCACATCCGTCCGCCTTCGAGGTCCCCTTAAAAATAATTTAAAAACTAAAACTAACATTTTCCTGGAGCATGATAAACAACACAACAACAACCAATATTTCGGAGATCAACTAACTGCTCTGCCGCTCCTAGGCTCTTTGAGTTGTCATGAGCTGAAACGTGAACCACCTGTATGGTCCAACCGTCTGTTCGGGTAGGCGATTTTTTCGCAGTATCATGTATTTTTATCGTACATCTTTTGTAAATTTTGAGTAGAGACACCTAATATATATATATATTATAATACTGATATCATTATATATATATATGATAACGGTATCTATAGTAAATATTATAGTAATGACGATTATATGTATAGTTGAATATATACTATAATAAGTATATTATATATATAATTATACTATGATACATTAGTATATCATTATATAGACAAAGCCTACTGTAACGGGAGGTCGGATCAAAAAAAAAATTTCCCAGGTAGCATCTATGATACATAGAATAGAATGTTTCTAGGAGCGAAATGATTTTTTTTTTACTTATGTTCTAGGGGCGAACATTAGGTTAGGGTTAGGTTAGTAGTGTAGTTAGGTTCATGGAAAAAAAATTTCGATTTCGCACCCTAAAACAATCTATTTATGTATCAATACGAGACTACCACTGTGAAAATTTTTGTTGTGATCCGAGCTCCCCGTTTCGCGTGTGGGCGTTAGTGACTTTACATATTATATATATAGTATATAATATATAGTAATATATAATAATATATTATACTATTATATATTAGTATATATATATATATATATATATATATAGTAATATTGATATAGTACCGTAGTATGGAGTAGTAATTATTGCATACTATAATATATATTATATTATATATAGTAATATATTACATATATATAGTATATATATTCAATATATTTATAAGTTAATGAATGTAAAGTACTCTGAGATGCACGTGTTTTGTAAGTTGTGAATATTTGACCCATTGAATAATAAGCAAAGGGCAAACTTTGTGTAAAGTTTGAAAATAAGCAAAAATAAATACTTTTGATTAAAATGTTTTTTAAAGTTTTGAAACCATTTCGAACTTTGCAGACTTTGCATTATTGACACAAATGCAAATAACTTTTTAAACAAAATTCTTTAAATCACCCAATCAAAGTCTTTCAATTTAAAATGTTATGCAAATTAATTCAATGCAATGGTGCCAAATGCTTATATTAACTCTATGCAACTGTGCCAAATCTAATTAAATCTTATTTATGACTTTTTCGCTGAAAAATAAACTCTCACACAAATTATTTTTAGGTTTATTTTGAGTATTTTTAAGCTGCTTTCAAAGAGTTTATAGTATTAGTTGTAAACTTGGCCCAGTAGGGTTTGAATATTTTTTAATTTAATCATTTATTAAAAGTATTATTATTATTATTATTATTATTATTATTATTATTATTATTATTATTATTATTATTATTATTATTATTATTATTATTATTATTATTATTGTTGTAGGGTTTGAATGTAATAACGATTAATTGTTAATATTTTATTATTATATAATTATTTTGATTTATTAGTTGATTATTTTAAAGTAGGTTTGTAAGTACTTTTTTTAATTAATCATTTATAAAGTATTAATTATTCATTATTATTATTATTATTATTATTATTATTATATTATTTTTATTATTATATTATTTATTATTATTATTATTATTATTATTTATTATTTATCTTTTTATTATATTATTTTTATCATTATAAGGAAACTTTGCCGTAGGGGTTTGCAAGTATGTTTTTTAATGTTAATCATTTATTAAAGTATTATTATTATTACTTATTATGCTATTATTATTATTATTAATTATTATGATTATTATTATTTGTTATTTGATTATTATATTATATTATTATATTATTATTATTATTTTATATATTATATAATATATGTATATAACTTTATTATAGTATAATACGTATATAAGTATAATATATCATATATATATATATATTATACTAGTATATATTATATTATATAGTATATTATATATTTAATATTACATAATTAATTAAATAAAATTTGGAAAAATTTTTCAAAAATTGTCTTTAAATGTTTTTTTTGTTTGGTCCCACCCGGCCTACAACCTAATAAATTGAATGCCCCCATAGTCGAATTTGCAGGATTTACCATACTTTTTTCCCCCCGAAAAAAACACATTTGAAAAATCAACAATGAGAATTTGTAGTGAGTCAACAATAAACTATAATTGTAATAAAGAGCTTCACACCTGTAAAAATAATAAAATTTTTTTTGAATTATGCCTACCTAACGTAATTAAAATACACGCCTTACTGTAAACGTCGCCAAACTTATATTATTATGTAATTTATTTCATTTCACCATGTTTCAATAAACAAAAAAGCTGCGAAGAGGAGGTATATAAATGTAGGAAAGAAGTATCAAACTCTTCTCACTGTGGCGCGCCGTTCTACATTTTGTTCGGTAACGTAGCAATGAAAAAAAATTGACTTCAGTTTCATGGACACAGATAATCATAATGAGACATGATTAAATTATATAAATAATAATTAAAATGCTGATATTAGATATATATATATATGATATATATATATATAGTATATATATATATATATACTATATATATAACTATATATATAATATTATAATAGATAATTATATCTATCTTTTCGATATCTAGAATATAGAGTATATAGATTGATCATCACGAAAGAACAACCATATACAATCGTATATATATTATATATATTATTATACTATATTATTATATATATATATATATATATTTAAGTATATATATAGTATATATACTAATATATATATATATATATATCCTGTTATGTTTTACGAGTCCGTCAGTTTTGATTTTTTTTAATATATTGATAATATTTGATACTAATAATGAATTTAAGTGGTAATCGGACATGATCAAAAAAGTTCTAAATGAAAACGGAGAGTTCTTTATAATTCCATTTATATTAAATATTTTTCTTAAAATGAAATATTTTCGGTAATTACGTATATATTTACTTGCATGGTTTTTTTTTTCATTACGAAAAACGCATTGGTTAGGTTAGGCTTAGATAATTACCTTCTAACCTAACTAACCTATGGTTTTCGTTAATTAAAAAAAAAACAGTGTACATAAAACATGTAAGTAAATATATACGTAATAATCCGAACATAAATTATTCATTTTTGAAAAAATATTTAATATAAATGTGTTTTTAAAAACTTATTTAAAATATTTTCGAACTTTTATGAATCATGTCCGTTACCAACTAATTTCATTATTAGGATGGATTATTGATAGCATTTATAAAAAAAAAACTAAAAACTAAACTGACGGAGTCGTAATAACGTAACAGGTCCTATATATATATATATAATATATAGTCATAATATAAATAATACTATATTATATATTATATATATATATATATATATATATATATATATATATATATATATCTAGATAAATTTAGCAAATAATTTCTTAAACATTTTTTAACAATTGTCAGTATTTGTTTTTAAGAGACATTACACTAACAATATATATATAGTATATCAATATATATACTATATATATTCATATATATATAGTATATATATATATATATATAATATATATATATATATATATATAATATTATATATATATAGAGTAATTATATGTTATATATAATATATATATATAAGTTTAAGAAAGAATGGATATTCGCGACAGTCCGGGACATATGAAGAACATACTTTCTTCGACATGATATCAAGGGCGCAGGGCTAGCGAACCCGGTCCTTTACTTTTATGCTTGCAGAACTCCTGGACCAGCATTGGAATCTTAGGGCCCTAGAGCACGATCTTCTGAAGAGCTCTGGGAGAACGAGTTTCGACGAAGTCAGATGAAGAAAATGCTAGTTCCACCGAAAGGGTGAAACCCTACCTGAGTGAATAACTCAAGGACTAGCATCGGAAACCATTGCGCCGAGAAATGTTTTTCAAGAGTGCTCTAGGATCAAGAGTTCTGGGCCAGAAGGAAGAGAATTGCTGGTCAACTGACAGCGGGCAAAAGCCTACATGGGAGCGGTAATAATAATATATATATATAACCTTATTATATATATATAATTATATATAATATATATATATAATGTATATAGATAAATAGTTGCATATAAAATACCTAAGGTTGGTAATGATAAATAATTATGATATAATATATATATATATATCTTATATATTCATTATGTATTCTATAATATATATATATATACTATTCAGATAACATTTACAATAACAGAGAGAAAACTAAATCTTGGTAGTCATTTTGTTGGGCCCGACCGGGGCCCCCGGGGGGGGGGGGGGGAACATTTTTTCGGGGGCGGGGGGGGGGGCCGGGGCCCGGGGCTGGGGCCGGGGCCGGGGCCGGGCCGGGGCGGGGCCGGGGTTGCTAAATTAGAAATGTAAGTCAAAAACACTGTAAGTCTTAAAATTAGGATGAAAATTAAACAAAAATTGGTCAATTGATAAATAATTTAAATCCTTCGAAGGGTTTGCAGAAAATTAAGTCAGTTACATAAAATATTTACGAAAGAATTTTTAGAAAATAATTGGTTTTCTAGAAGAATAAGTTGTATTATTATATATAGATCTATATATATATATATATAATATATATATATTATAATATCATATATATTATATTATTATTATAATATTATATAATATATATCATATAAATTTCATATTATATATAATATATAATATATATATAGTAGTGATATATATATATATATATAATATATAGTATATATATATATATATATAATAATTATATTATATATAATATATATAGTATATATTAATAATATATTATATTATACTACTATATATATTTTATATTAAATTATATATATATATGACTATACTATATATCCATATATTATATATATGATAATATATATATATTATATATAGTATAATATATATATATTAATAATATATTATATAATATATCATAATCAATATATATATATATATATATATATATATTTTAAGATACTTTGTCGCGTAGTGATATTTTACTTTAGAGAAGGAAAGCCCTTGGATCTTTTTTCGTATTACTGCTTTAACTGTCACATATCATTTATTACTAAATATACACACGAAAAATTAAAAACATTGATTAAAGACCTTTTTTTTAAATGAAATAATGGTTTAAAAAGGAAAGCTAATTTTCGTCCCGAAACGCGAGACCTCTTCAGGCTAAGGACTGGATTTCTTTTTTGATCTTCATCAGTTCAAGTGTGGTTCAGTTGGTCTGCTCATTTTCTTCATGGTGTTGTTGAATTATTTTGATGTTCGCAGATATTCATTTTCGTATAAAATCTAACTATAAACTTTCACCTCGAATGCGTTTGTAGTTGTTACCTATTATAAAGTGCAAAAGGATTTCCATGATTTTTGTGATGGTTCGTGTGATTGATATTTCTGATCATCTTTATATTGTTAATATTGATAGAGTGGCCTGTGTTGAGCCTAGGACTTGTTAAAGCTGAATTTGATGCTGTCCTTGTGGCAGGTCATTCTGTATGTTGATATTTTCTTTCTGCAAATGCTGTGAGTCTCACCTATCATTATGTTATTATTGCAAGTATTGGCAGGGGAATAGTGATATAACAGCTGTTGGGGTAGATTTTCTTTTCGTTTTGGGGGTTTTGAGATTTTTTTTTAAGGTGATGTTATTTAAGGGTAGGGGTAATATTTTTTTGGTAATATATTTGTTTTAACGAATATACTTGGTAATTGGGAATTGGTAAAAAGGAGGTGTTGCCTATTTTTTCGGGGAAAGGTGCTTAATCTATTCTGTCTTTTTGCTTTGTTGTTAAATGCTTTGTGATGAAAAACTCAGGATAGTAAAGTGATTTGAAAGTATTGTGGATATATTTAGTTTCTTGTGCCAGAAGAGGGGGAGAGCATGATCGAAAAGGAGCACGGAGAAATAACGATGACAGAGACAGTCTAATTTTGTGTGTTTGGGGAATGATCTAGATAGCCAATGTATATGTGTTTGGTTGCGAATGTTGTTTTCTAGGATATACTGTAATTGCCACACCGTAAATTGATTTATTACCATTTGATTAAGGTATCGGGAGGAAAGGGGGATATGAGTTCGTTGTGCAGGCATTTCTATCGTAGATACTGACACTGGAAGGATGAATGAGAGTTAATAATGTTTAGGACAGTCATTGTAGGGTTGGCTGTGGTGAGGGAGGGAGACAAAAATGTCATCTACATGATCTAATCCATAAACCTATTGTTTATAAATGGGTGTGTTGTAATATATAAATTCGTTAGTTCCATAATATAGTTACTGGAGTATGGGAGACAGTGGGGTCCCATACTCAGGCCGAAAAAATGTCATCTACATATTTGCCATTAAAATGAAAGAAAGTTATGTTGTAATGAGAGATTAAAGAGCTGTTTTAATTATGAACGGGAAGGCCAATCTCTCATTACACATAACTTCTTTCATTTTAATGGCAAATATTGCAAACAAACTTTCGGCCTGAAGAGTATGGATCCCTTGGTTCTCCCTATCTAATCTATTCCCCAAACACAATATATTATTGTCTGTTTCTGTTCATCTCTATTTCTCCATGCCTTTCGTATTATGCTACTCCCCCTCTCTAGCACCAGAAACTCCTTCGTGCCAGCCATAGCCTTTCAAATCACTTCTCAGCTATCCTGAGTTTTCATCCAAAAGCATTTAACAAAGGAAAAAAGAGGTACTATAGCACCTTTCCCCGGAAAAATAGCAACACCTCCTTTTTAGCAATTCCTCAATTACCATTATATTCGTTAAAACAAATAATTACCAAAAAATATTACCCCACATTCCATCAACTAACATCCCCTTAAAAAAACATTCTCAAACCCCAAAACGAAGAAATCTCCCCCAATAGCTGTATATAGAATACTTTGCAATAAATCATATATGGTGAAACCATAGATTTGCAAAG
>JABUQX010089787.1:0-40068 GCA_015478945.1 Trachelipus rathkii
TCTTTTCTTTTTCATTCTTCTTCTATCTCTTATCTTCTTCTGTCTCTTCCTATACTTTCTTCTCTTCTTCTACTTCTTACTTCTTCTTTCTTCTTCTTCTTCTTGCGTCGTTCTTTCTTCTTTCTCCCTTATCTGGTTTTTCTTCTTCTTCTTGCCATGTCTTTCTCTTCTTATTCTTCTTTTTCTTCTCCTCTTTCAATCTTCTTCTTCTTCTTCTTCTTCTTCTTCTTCTTCTTTCTTCTTCTTTCTTCTTCATTCTTCTGTGCTTACTTCCTTCTCATTCCTCTTCTCTATAAATTCTGTATTTCTTCCTGCTCTTCTTCTTCTATCTTCTCTTCTTACTTCTTCTTCTTGCTTCTGTATTCTTATATATCTTCTCTTCTTCTTCTTCCTTCTTCTTCTTACTCTTCTTCTTCTTCTTTTGCTTCATTCTTCTTCTTCTTCTTTTCTTCTTCTTACTATCTTCTAACTTCTTCTCGTTCAAAATTCTCTAATCTTCTTAACTCTTCTTCTTCTCTTCTTCTCCTCATTTTTTCATTTTTCATTTTTCTTTTTCTTTTTCTCTTTCTTTTCTTTTTCTTTTTCTTTTGGTTTTTTTTCTTTCAATTTTGTCTGTTATCATATTTTCTTTTTCTTTTTGCTTTTCTTCTTCTATCGTTCTCACTCTTCTCATCTTACATATCTTCCTGTCAAATTTCTGTCGTTACTTACTTCTTCTTCTTCTTCTGCTTCTCTCTCTTCTTCTATCCTTCTTCTAAATCTAACTATCATTCATTCATTCTCAATTCTTCTTCTTCTTTCTTAGGTTAATGTATGCTTAGTGAAGATAAAGCGCGGTTACTGTATAACTCAGCAACAAGACGAGTTCGAGTGTCCCTCGAATCCCGCTGAAAAAAAAAACATCGAAGAGTAAAAATTCTTCTGTGCGACTCATTCATTTATAACCATAGAAAACAACTAACCTAAAAAGCCAATAAACCATAACTTAAAACCTAACCACAGAACCACCCTAATCATAACTGTAACTAAAGAACTAAAAGCATAGGATTTATAATGTAATATGGATAGAGAGATGTTATTATTGATATATGAGTGAAAAAGAGATCGTTTGAAAGGATTAAATCTTACTCCACCATATTCACCCATTCCTGCACATAAGATGTATATGGGTGGAAAAAGTGTAATGTGGTAAGGCCTATCTGACAAAAGAAAAAAAAAGCAAACAAAAAGTGTTAAAAGTGTGTGAGAATTGTATCTGGTGATGAGAATGTAAGTTGGTCTATGAGAAGTGAGTGTAAATGGCGCTGAGTGTCCATAGTGGGTATGTAAATGGAAGTGGTGTTAGGTGATAGGTGTGAGTGTAAGTGAAAATTAATATTATATAAATAATATGTATATAATTATTAATATAATATAGTAATATATACATATATATATAATATATATATATATATAATATAATATATATATATTTATTGATTATAAAATATATTATTCAATAAATATAATAATTATTGATATTAATAATAATTAGATTATATTGTGTAGAAGTAGTCTATGGAGATGGGCGTTAAAATGGAAAGGTATATAAAGTGTGTGATGTGTGGTGTGTGTATGCTGATGTGATGTAAAAAAAAAGGTGTGTTGTGTAGGTAAGTTAAGGAAGCCACGGGTTTCGTTCTCATGACCAACGTAGCTTCTTTCTATCGGATTTCTGCATGATATTATATAATATACATAATAAAAATAAAGAAATAATATAATATTAAATAATACTAACATAATAAATATATAATATAATAAATAATAATATATATAAAATAATAAATAAATTATATATATACTTAAATATATATAAAGTTATATAGAATATAAGAATAAATAATAAATAAATATATATATGATAACTTATTTTATTATTATAATATATATATTATTAATAATATTAATTAATATGTGTATCGAATCCATGGGCTAATCATATGGAAATGTTATAGAGTGGAAAGCAGAATAAACGACATATATATAATATAAAATAAAATATAATAATAAAATAATAAATAATATATAAAATATATATAAAATATATATATATAATAAATATATATATAATATATATATTATAAGATAGAACAATATATAAATATAATAATAATAACATATATAATATATAATTATTATATATATAGTATATATAAGCAAATTGCTTTGATATTATATTATTATAATTTCATTATTAATTTTTTTATTTAACAACAATAGCAAATATCCTCTCTCTCTCTCTCTCTCTGATCTCTCTCTCTTTCTCTATGCTCTCTTCTCTCTCTCTACTCTCTCTCTCATCTCTCTCTCTCTCTCTCTCTCTCTCTCATCATCTCTAGAATCTCTTCTCTCTCTCTCCTCCTCTCTTCTTTTTTCTTTTTCTTTTTTCTTTTGCTATATTTATTGTTATTATACTTTATTGCTTTTTACATTCTTTCTTTTTCTTTTTTCTCTTCTTTTTCTTTTTTTCTTTTATCTTTTTCTATGAATATGCATCATGTTCATATGTTCTTGTTCATGTGCTTCATGTTCTCTGTTCTTAGTGATTCTTGTTCTAGTATCTAATGTTCTTGTTCTGTGTTCTTGTTCTTGTTCTTCTTCTTCTATCTATCTTCTTCTTCTTCAATAAAGGCTTCTAATCTTCTTCTTCTTCTTCTTTCTTACTTCTTCTTCTGGATACTACTTTTATCTTGCTCTTCTACTGACTACTTTATTCTTCTTTTTCCTTGATATTCTATGTTCTTTTTCTTTGTTCTTTTTCTGTGTTCAATTCTAGTGTTCTTCTTGTTATCTATCTTGCTATCTTCTATCATTCACTATACTTTGTCATTACGTCTTTCCTTCTTCATCATTCTCGTTCTCTGCTCTTCTGTCTTTACTTCTTCTAAATTAAATCTAAATCTTCTATCTAACTAACACTAACGTAGTTCTGCTTCTAAATCGTAACTAAAACTAACTTTATTTTTCTGTATTTCTTCTTCATCTTATTCTAATGTTACTTGTATGTGTCCAAATATAGTTCTTGTTCTAATGTGATAACATGTTCTGTGGCTTGTTCGTATGTTTCTTCTTCTTCTTCTTCTTCTTCTTTACTTCTTGCTTCTAATATTCTTACGTCATTTCTTCTATCTTACTACTGGTTTCTTCTCTTGTAACTACTGAAATAGAATAAGTCATTTCCAAGCTAAGATTTTCTTTACTTTTTCTTTTTCTTTTTAATTTTCTTCTTTCCTCTATCTTCTTTCTAATCTTGCTGTCTTCTTACTTCGTTCTCTTAACCTTCTTCTGTCTTCTTCTTCTTTTGCTTCTCTTTCTTCTACTACATTTCTTTTAATTGCTTTCTTCAAATTCAATTCTCATCTTCTTCTTCTTCTTCTTCTTCTTCTTCTCTCTTCTTCTATCTTCTTCTATCCTTCTTATCTAATCTTCGTTCTTCTCTTACTACTTCTTTAGGGAATTATGGAATGCGTAGTGCGATAAGCGCCCAGGTTAAATGTTAACCAGACGAGGACGCGGAAGTTTACCAAGTGTTCGGAAATTCCCGCCTTGACTGAAGAGTTAATTCTGTGGACTCATCTCATATTAAATAAACGCATAACCTAACGAAACCTAACCAATAACCATAACCAATTAACTGTAGACACTAACCACAACCTAACCCTAATAACTAAGAACTTAACTAAAGTAGAGCATGGGAAATTTATGTACTATGCATAGAGAGATGTTATTTTGTATATAGAGTGAAGAGGAGTTTTGAAGATTAACTTGCTTCACCTATACACCCAAATTCCGTACACAAAGAAAAATGTATAATATGGGTGGGAAAAATGTGTAAGTGCCTATCTGTGAAATGTAAGAAATATAAGTGAGTGTAAATCCACATTGGCGTCGTAGAGTGTAAAGTATTGTCTATGGTTGAGTGTGAATTAGTGCTACTTCTGAAGATAGTCAATAAGAATGTGTAGATGGAAAGATGTAATGGTGTGACTAGGTGCTGAAGAGTGGTTGAGGTGATAAGTGAAAATTATAAATTATTAATATATATTAAAATAGTAAAATAAAAAAATATATAGATATAAGTATATATATAATTAATATAAATATATAAGATATATATAATATATATATAATAATATAATAAATAATATAATAAAAAAATATATATATAAATATCATATATAATATATAAATATATAATATATATAATATATATAGATAATATATATATATATATAAGTAAAAATATATAAAAAATATAAATAGTAATAATATAAATGATATAAATATATATATATAAATAATTATTATATATAAATATTATAAAAAAAATATATTATTTATTATAATTAGAATAATTTATAATGTGTAAAAGTAAAAATGTCTAATGAGAAAATAGGGCCAACGATAGATGGAAGGTATATAAGTGTAAGAGTGTGTATGTAGTGTGAGAAAAAAAAAAAAAAAAAATGGAAAGTAAAGGTTGCAAGTAGTGTGTGTCATAAGTGAAAATCCAGATGAATGGTAATCACGTTAGATTTTTGATACCTAGACCACGTGCGATTCTTTCTACGCCACCGTCCAAAATATATATTATAAAAAATAAATATATAAAAATTAAAAACTAAAAGTTGATTACATATTATATAATGAATATAAAATAAAAGATTAATATATATAGATATATTAAATTAATATATAATTTAAAGTAATATATATATATAAAGACCAATATTAAGTATAAATATATAATAAAATATTAATATAAATTATAAACATAAGATAAAATGTAGCGAGCTTTTAGAAATGCAAGATAATTAGATATGGAATTTATAAGAATTAAATTATATCAAAGGTAGGTAAACCAGTAATTTAGTTTGGCTTTTTGTAAAAAATGTGTAAGAGCAAGACAATGAAACGAAACAAAAATAAGAAAATATAAAAAATATAATATATAATATTTTACGAAAATGATAAAAAGTGATTGATGTACCGGAGGAAGATAAGATTTGCAAAATAAATATTAGAATAAAAATCTATATTATAAATAAAATAGTAAAAAAAAAATAAATAAATATAATAATATATATATATAAAGTAATAAAATATATACTAATATCTAAATAAAATAGATACAGAAATTAAATACAATGATAAGATACATAAGATAAAGTTGATATTAAGTAGATTATATTAAATGATATAATAAGTATATAAACAGAAATTCTTTTTAGTAGTAAATATATTTATTAATGAATTGTCATTAAAATGTTATTGGCTTTAGTTTAGACAAGAAAATAGCAAATCTCTCTTCTCCCTGAATCTCTTCTCTCAGTCTCTCTCATTCTCTCATCTCTCCTAACTGGCTACTCTCTTCTCTCGTCATCCTCTCTCTCGTCTCTCTCTCTTTTTCATTTTTTACTTTTTTCATTTTTCTTTTCTCTTGTTTCTTTTTTTTTTTTCTATAATATATTGTTTGTTCTTTATTCATATTTCACTGATTTACTTTTTATCTATCTATCTTATCTTCTCGTTATTGCTTCTATCATTCTATCATTCTATCTTCATAATCTTCATTCTTCTATCTTCTTGCTTCGTATCTAATGCATAAAAAAAGGTTTACATATCTATCTATACTTCTATCATTCTTCATTCATATCAGCTTTCTAGTCAAAATTCTTCATTCATTACTTGCGTTCTAGCTATCGTTTCTTCTGATACTTCTAATCTTTCGTTCTCTTCTTCTATCTTCGATTACTTGCATTAAACTTCTCTAATTTTCTATGTTCAATGTGTTCGTGTTCTTGTTTCGTTGTTCAGGTTTATATTTCGCTCTTCTAATGGATTCACATAATGATACATTAGTTACGGTTCACTCTTACTTAATAGTTCTATGTAATCATATGTTCTATCTTCTTTCTTTCGTTACTTTCTTCTTCTTCTTCTAATTCTTCTCATTCTTAAATCTTCTCGCTTCCATCCTTATCACCTGATCTTTTCACAATTCTGTTCTCTTCCTTCTTCTTCTTTATCTTTCTACTACTACTACTATCCTACTTCTTATATCATTCTTCATTCTGACTTAAATCTTCTTCTTCTTCTTCTACTTTTCTTATTCTATCTTATAAACTACTTGACATTTTTCTATCTTTTTTCTTATTCTTTACATTCTATCTTTCACTTCTTCAAATATCTTCTACCTTACTTTCTATCTATCTTCTATAATACTTTCTAAAAAAATATTCTTCTTCATTCTTCTTCTTCTATCTTCTATCTTTTCTTTTTCTTTTATTACCTTCTGCTTTCTGTCTTCTTCTCTTACTTCTTCCTTGTCTACTACTACTAAAAACTCCTATCTTTATAGTAACTTCAACATTCCTTTTCTTTTCGTTTTCTTATTTAAAATATTTCTGGCTAATTTGTTAAATTTTTCTTCCTTTTCGTGCCTCATACTCATCTAACAATCTTTCTCTTCTCTTTCTTCTCTTCTTTCTTCGCTATCTTCTTCTCCTTCTTTCTGTCTCTTTTTCTTATACTTACTTCTTTCTTCTCTTTCGTTCTTCTACGTACTGGAAGTTGTGAACGTCTACTTACTACCTTTTCTTCTTCTTCATTCTTTCTTTCTTTTTCTTTTTCTTTCGTTTTCTAATACCTATGATTCTTGGGTGGTTCGTTTCTTGTTCTTGTTTCTTGTTTCTTGTTCTTGTTTCTGATACAACGATTTTCTTTGCTTGTTCTATTCTAATTTCTTCTTCTTCTTCTTCTTCTTCTTCTTCTTCTTCTTCTTCTTCTTCTTCTTCTTCTTCTTCTTCTTCTTCTTCTTCTACTACTTTTTCTTCTTCTTCTACTACTGCTTTTTCTTCTTCTTTTTCTTTTTCTTTTTCTTTTTCTTTTCTTTTTTTTTCTTTTTCTTTTTCTTTTTCTTTTTCTTTTTCTTTTTCTTTTTCTTTTTCTTCTTCTTCTTCTTCTTCTTCTTCTTCTTCTTCTTCTTCTTCTTCTTCTTCTTCTTCTTCTTCTTCTTCTTCTTCTTCTTTCTTCTTCCTTTTTCTTCTCTAGTCTGTCTTCTTCTTCTTCTTCTTCTTCTTCTTCTTCTGTCTTCTTCTTCTTCTTCTTCTTCTTCTTCTTCTTCTTCTTCTTCTTCTTCTTCTTCTTCTTCTTCTTCTTCTTTCTTCTTCTTCTTCTTCTTCTTCTTCTTCTTCTTCTTCTTCTTCTTCTTCTTCTTCTTCTTCTTCTTCTTCTTCTTCTTCTTAGGTTATGGATGGCTTAGTGGATAAAGCTCCCGGTTACTGTTAACTCAGCAACGCGGAGTTCCAGTGTTCGAATCCCGCTGATGAAGAGTAAGAATCTTTCTGCTGACTCATTCATTGTAATAACCTTACCTAACTTAACCTAACCAAACTTACCCAAGCTAACCTAACCTAATCTAACTTAACTATAACTGACAGCCCAATCCAGGCTAACCTAACCTAATGTTATTTTGTATATGATTGGGTGGTTTGAAGATTTCTTCCTCACCTTATTCACCCATTCCTCAGCATAAGTGGTATATGGGTGGTTGATGTGTAAAGTGCTATCTTGTGGTGTAAGTGGTGAGTGTATTCTGCGTGTGAGAGTACGTGTCTATGGTGAGTGTAACATTGCGCGTGTATAATTGTCATAGTGTGTATGTATGTGTGTGTGTAGGTGTAGGTGTGCATGTGTAGTATATATATAGTATATAATATATGATATATATATATATATATATAGCTTAAATCCAATTTATAGCATCCAATCTATATAAATCCTTTATATAAAATAATACAATATATATATAGGAAAAATATATAATATATAAGATTATATAAATGATATATATATATTATAATTATTATTATTGTAATTATTAATGTATGATGTGTAAGTGTCTGATGGAATGGCCGTAGGAGTTATATAAGTATGTGTGGGTGTTTGTGTGTGTGTGTAGGTGAGCACGTTTCGTTCTCATGACCACGTGCTGCTTTCTGGAATCGCATATATATAAATATAGCATATATATATAGTATATATATATATATATATATATATCTATATATATATATAATATTATATATATATATATATATATACTATATATATATATATATATATATATATGTAATATATATAGTATATATAATATACAGAGGTGGCGCATCGTTACTCAAAAAAAGTAGTTCCGTTTATCGTTACTCCGTACTCGGAAAAGTAGTTGTTCAGTTATCGTTATTCCGTTTCTTGCAAAGGCAAAAAGTTAAACGAAGGTGCCGGATTTTACCCGTACTTCCGTTACTTTTAGGGTTTTCATAATGACATATTAATTTACGAGTATCTTAGGCAAATTATATTTGGTTTGATGTATTTTAAATTTTCCACACATTATCATTATTATTTAAAAAACATACCCATCATGTAAGACCCTAGCTCACTCAAGAATTAGTCACTTTGCATCCACCAAAACGATTTTATTATGAAAGAATTTAGCTGTATCACCCAGCCATTCACAACTTTACTACTACATTGCTGCATCATCCGTTTCCCTTTTCATCCAACATATTATACTAATATGTTAAACCAGAAACTTGATCCAGCTTTCACCAGTCTAACATAAACTTTCACACCTAGGACTGACCTCACTCACAACATAACCTTATTTTTATCTACGCTTACCTTTACAAACATCTATTTACACACCCTGCAAATCTCTCTTACCAATCCTCTCAAACTCTCTGCGATTCGCCACACCAAAACCAAATCAATCCGCATTTATAATAAGAATATAGGAAACCCTCCTCTCTTTCCATTCTCCATCATTCTAACCAGATATATATATTATATATGTTATATATATATATATATATATATATATATATATATATATATATATAAATATATATATATATATATATATATATATATATATATTTAACATTAATATAATGATATATATATTAATATATATATATATAATATATATATATATGTATGGAATGTGTTACGGATAGTTAGTCAGAGATCGCGTATCGGTATATTCGGCAAGGTATCGGCCATGTTTTGCGGTATCGGTAATAACCGGTATCGGTATCGGGTATAAAAAATGGCCGAATACTTGCCGATACTTGCTTACTTTGGGTGAAAATTAATGATAAACTTTTAGATGTAAATAGTTAAATTAGGTTTCGAATATATAGATAGTACTTAGGTTATTGTTTTTTTTTTCCTTCGACTTCTTTTTAACTTAGACTTAGATTTTTAGCGTTTCTCCAACTTGGATTTTAGTGTAACATTTACCTATTTGAATAGCCGTTATTATAATTTGACAGATTAGCTTCCACTTTTTAGTTGATCGGGATAATTTTTTTTTCTTTTTTGTGCCGCAATTATTCGTGAAGTGTGTGTGATGCCGAATGTATGTTTTAACTTTTCTGATGTATTAATATTTTAGAATTTACTTTTTAAATAGGGTTTTAGGCGTTTAAAATTTCAAGTTTTAATTTAGGGACTTTTGCGTTGCGAATAATTTTTCCTCATCTCTCCTTTGGTTTTTTCTTTCTGTTTGTTTCGTTTTTTTTTTTTTTTTTTAGGTGTTAAGTATCTGCCTATTTAAAACTAAACTCCTATATTACACTGTCTCGAGTATCTCGAAATCTTCCATAACTCGGATAGTTCTGTGGCTTAAGAATCTTTCTTAACTAATTCTGACTTACAATAATCTTGTGCTTCTTCTACTGTTCTCCTAACAGACAGATTTTCACGCCTTTGATTACCTTACTTCTTCTTACGAAACTGTCATATATTTCTCATCCAAATAATGAGGCCTCAAATTTAGGGGAAATTTTTCAATGTACACAGACACTGAAATGGATGAGTTCCTCTGCATTACTGATTTAGGTGGGGAGAAAGCCGAATCATTCAGTATTGTCTCAAACGAAATCTGAAAGCAACTAATAAAGAAACCTGCACCCACATTCCTGGAATCGATATCCCAACCAATTCAATGAACATTACATTAGACAACTAGTGATTCACCACAATAAGTCCATTCTCATTAATAAAGTATAAATACACCACCTATCGCTAACCTATAATATGACCACAACCCAACCTTATATCTCTTAATTTTAATACTTCTCTCCCTAAAACAGCTCCTTCCTGCCCTAAGCTTATATTCGGCACTTTGGGATCGGGCCGATTGGAGGGCATTGCGTTTGCTTCTACGCTAAAACATAACAGCTGGTCAAAAATTTTGGGAAATTTTTCGTAAATGAAATAAAATTAGGTGAAAACTATAAACTATTTGTCATGCAGATTCCGAAAATGATTTAAGAATTCTTGTATCACGTATAGGTTTTGAGTTGCAAACTTCCAAAGTTAAGGGTATAATACCTCCAAATATGCGTATGTTGTAATGGAAAAGATACATAATTGATGATTTAAACACTGCAATGTAAATTAATTATTATGTTTCTTCGCATATGACAGATATTGATGCTGCTAATGTAGTAATTTAAACATATATGTATTTAATGCATTACCACATAAAAATATATAATTAATTCACCTTAATGTTTCCTGAATCTGATGCGCACATTGAACTTATCGATAACTACTTAATTTCTTGTATGTCCTGAAGTTCTTCTCTTTGCCAAGAAACCAGCAGTAAAGTACTCACCATTCAGTTCCACCATCTGCCCTGATAACGTTCTCCGATTAGCTGAGTAATATCTTGGTGGAATCTATTCAACTATAGAAAAGAGATATGGCAACTGCGACACGACGCTGAGAAAGAATGTCAGATGAGAATGTTAAAAAAAAATGTAATTTTAGTGGACATGCTTTTTTGCGGCGCAGCCTAAGTTCTTGTAATTAACTAGCAACCTTTCTACCTATACGACCAAGATTATCAACAGGTATTGTTTCCAGGAGACTGTAATTAAATGGTTTTTCAGAAGGAATCCATGCAGATGTATAAGCATTGTAGTAAAATTTTATCGAAGCGGGGTCAGACGTTGTAGTGGCGAATCTGCAAAGGTCCGACCAACGAAAACGCCCTTCTTCAATTAATAGCGTTACTTTAAAGAGCCACGAACAACGTTCACATAAATATTTAAATCCATCTCCTTCCTTTATCCATGGCCTTCACAAAAATTCAATTCATCGAAATCAAGTTGATAATATGCCAATGATGGTGGTAAAATAACTCGCTTAGGATCTACAAGGGACTTATACTTAACATTCTCTTGGTCCGGGGTAAATGTATCTCTTTCTCTCCATGATGATTTTCGTACGTAATGTTGCTTAGTATCCCGGTTGTCCCATAAACACAAAAAAACAATCAGTGTTTGGTGAATCCTCCCGGTTGACACAAAGAGGAGTGAAACAACAACGTTCAGATACACAACAGATGAAAACCATGTGTGGTCATGAATATACATAGCCTTCAATATTTCGGACATACTTTCAAAGGTTTCCTTCATCCAACAGCATGCGCAACCGGAATTAGAAGGGGAAACCTGTGTTGATGTTATGCAATAAAGACGGCTTTTTGAGAGTTGTTTTTGAAGCGTCTAATGAATAAGCGCCAAATTCAACCATCTAAAACGGAGAAATACCAGAGCTCACGCATAAGTCCAATTAACATCCGGGAACATGAACATATTAAGCTACTCATTACTAAAATATTTTTCTCTAATTCCTAGTTGTCTATTTCGTATAATATACTAATATTACCCTAATTTGAATCTAACAAATTCCACTCAACCTGCAGGCGGCTGACCTAAGTTTCAGCTTGCTCGTTTTGACAATACAATCTCGTACTAATCAAATTTAAGTTTTCCGTTTGCGTAATTCATGTGTGGTGTTTGCATTTGATTCGTACTGGAAATATGGCAGTATCTGCAGCACCCGAATGCTCCGCATTATAGTCAAAACAAATCTTTATCTGCAGTTCAGGAACCTCTTACCAGAAGGCTCGGGTGCATGATAAGGAATCGGTAGGAATATCTCATCATCTATGGGGGACTGGTCTCATGGCTGAGTTAATTGTCGGGATAGGCAATGTTTGCTTTAGTTTTGAATTGAAGCCACAAACATTTGTTAAACAAAAGTAGGAATCCTGTATATGATTCCTTTGCTACATCCAATACATCGGCACTCCAAAGGACAAATGCGCTTTTTCACCTTTTTAACCACTGGAGTTAATTTAACATGAACATCAATTGGCATGTTATGTGTGGGCCCTGGTTAATCCTGGTCAACCCAACGCACACTTAAATAAATGTTTACAAGACCGTTTTTAAAACAATTGAGTGATTAAGGGTTTCCAGTTGACTTTTCGTGAGCTATATTCTTCCACATACGTTAGCAAAAGACATTACGGAGGAAGAAAATTAATAACAACACGTTATAAGAGTACTCATTTACTTTTAAATATATATTACTTGAAAAAACTAAAATAACATTAATGCGCTGTAAATTATATAATATATATAATATATAATATATATTATATTATATATATATATATATATATATATAATAATATATATATATATATATATATATATATATATATATATTATTGTATATATATATATATATATATATAATATATATAATTACTATAATATATATATATATATATTTATATATATATATTATATATAAATATATAATATAGTATATTATATAATATATATATATATATATATATATATATATATATTTATATATAGTATATATAAATAATATTAAAAAGAGACTAAAAACAACACCACAGACACAACCTTATACACTGAAAAACAACCTCTGAACTGCGAGCATACTACAAAATTGCTCAAAGCAAGAAAACAATTCTATTGTTACGATTTGTTCGTGTTCAAGCCATGACTCAAGTTAAACGCACTCATAACAGACAATTGTGACGTGGATAGGTCATTTTCGGAACTACATCACATAGCAATTCAAGACAACTATACCTACATAGAACACCAATTCCCGTTTTAGTTCCAAAAATCATTGTTGACACAGTGTAAATTTTGGAGTGACGCTTTGACTCTGCAAGGACGCTTCAAGCTTCTGTCATGAAAGTGGAACTTGTAATCGTTGATGGGATATGAGCAGGTTCATTATTCTTTCTCTTCGACTAAACTCTTTTTTCTCCTCAAAACCTATGAGTTCGAATCGTGCTTGCTACAGTGTCAGTTCAGGCTATAGACCGTGCGTATCGGATGGTGCTAAAAAAATTCTTGTTCTCCTATCACTCTTAATCCTTAATGTTTCATTCAGCTAAGAAATCGTGTGCAGAGGTACTCTTCGACGAGCAAAGACGGAACTTTCAATTAAACGAGAGATGCGCTGACCTGCCTTGCGCTCTCCTACTGACAAAAATCTTTTTAGCCTCTTGCCAAAAAACATCTCCAACAACTTCTGTAATTTATCCTTTCCTCCTCTTATTTCTCGCTCTGATGGTTCTGTTGTTAATACTCCACTGAAAAGGACCAATCTCTTTTCGGCCTTCCTTTTTTCCTCTACGCTTCAAACCCTGAACGATGGCTGTCAATGTCCTCGTACTCTCCTTAACTCCTCTCGGTATGCCTAATGCCTTTACCTGCATGGATTACATTTTGATGGTTGCATGGCTCACTGTTGAAAATCTAAAATGAACGTTTAGGAATTGCGTGGTGCCCAAGGATGGCATTCCTTCCCCGAGTTTTGAGTGAGTGTGCTTCCATGCTGACACCGCCCCTCGTTCAACTATATCCTCTATGCCACAATACTAGCACTTCCTCAGTGTTGGAAGCACTGCATATGCCAAACCTATTCCGAAAAAGGGAGCCGCTCTGTGCCCTTTCTAACTATCGACCCTATAGCATAAACTTGTATATCTATTTTAAGATTCTTGAAACCCCTTCTTCAACTCTCACTCTTTAGACCATCTGGAATCTCTTCCCTTCTTTCTGAATCACCAGTACGGCTTTCGGCACTCAGGGTCTATTAATAAAATATACATTTCCTAATTTTAACATATTTATGGTTCCGCCCTTAGGAACTACGGGGACGACTGGCGTGGGTGGCGGCTTGACATATCCAAGCATACTGACCGGGTTATGACACGCACCACGCTTCCCAAGCTCCCCTTCCTTTGGGTTTCCTTCTTCTATTTGCTTACTACTTATGTCTAGCTTTCTTTTCAAATCGCTCACATATCGGCTAGTGTTGATGGGGCGATCTCTTCTTTTTCTGTCAATAGCTGGTGTTCGCTCAGAGGATTCTATATTATCTCACTTACTTTATTTCGCTGCACTTCATTCAACTATGATCTTCTCACCTGCACATCTAACTCTATCCACTAGTATTCCGATGACGATGGACTCGACCACTTCATTTTTCAACTCAATTTCAAATTCTGTAAGCTTTCTTTACTTCTAGAATTGCCCTCGTCTTAATCTACTCTGCTGATCTGGATAGAATTTCTGTGTGGGGTCGTCTCAACCTTGTGAAATTCAATTCTTTTAAAAACCCAGCTTCTTAAAAAAATCCCCCTCTCTAAGACACCTAACTTCCTATCTCTTCCGATTCTCTCTCCTCTCCTGTTGACAATATAAACAAATCCTTGGCATTAATTAACACAAACAAAAAAATGTCTTTGGAAACCTCACATCACGAACGGGTGCGAGGGTGCCTCAAGGAACTGGGAATTATGTGAGACTGCGGAGACTTTTTTCCTCTCTCAGTACTCCAGCTATACAAGGGATTTCATCCGCCCTTTTATGGAGTTCTGCTCTCATATCTGGGGGGGCTCTGGTTCATCCGGCTTTTGGATAGTTTGGTAGAGTCAAAGACCAAAAGGCTTATAAAATGTCCTGTACTTTCTAGTTGGCACTGACCCTGCTATCTTTCGGCGCGATGTTGGTGCTTTTATCTCTTTTTCTATAGGTACAGTAGCGGGCAAGTGCTCGAGGGAACCATCCAGCTTCGCGTACCACTACCTTACGCGCCCCCGTACGCAACACCGGGTGGCTGTGTCGGCACATGAGTTTTGGGTTGTTGCTTTTAGTAACTCCATACTAGTTCGCTGCGGTGCTTCCTTCTTTCCTGCATCCTCTGTTCTGTGAATTCTCTTCCATCTTCTAGTGTTTCCTACATGCAATTATAACGTCCCTGCACTAATCTAAAGACCTGGCGCCTGTGCTTATCTGCAGTTTAATTTAGCAAGGTGACAACTGTAAAAAAAAAATAATAAAATGAAAGGTTTCTAATAAGGAATTATTAAGCCTTCGATCACATCCCACAAGAAGAACATCTCCGACGGTGAACCACTATCTAGAATGCAATTTAAATAGCATAACCGAGTAGCTTGCTCGGGTGACAAAAAAAAAGATTCACAGAAGAGTGGAAGGCCGCCTATCAGCAAACCCCTTGGCAACAGCCACGTGATAGTGACGATAGTGGACTTTCAGCAAATAACCTACTTTGAAGATGAAGAGGTTTGGATATGTTTGACTTTGATAAGTTCATGGTCAAAATTGCCACCAATGACATCTAATATTCACCATCAAAGGAAATCAGCACCAGAGGAACCCATCGAAAAAACTTGAAGAGACCAGGTCATCAGAGAGAGCAAAGATCATTCAAATTTGCAGATTCGGCTGAGAAGAGGCAGATGAGGCGTCAACGAAAAACTGGAATGCTGCCTACAGAGAGAATGCCTTTCATGTCTGTGGCATGAAAATGGGCCAAGTTTCCATTTTTCAGTACTTGCAAGAAAATAATTTTAATCACCCCCATCCACATCAATCAGTCGAGAGCGAGCATTATTATTTAGCTGTAGGTGGGAATGATAAGACACCCCAAAAAGGAAACAGGGCTTTGTCGCCAGATACTAGTTGAAAGCTTAATGTTTTTTTTATATCACAATTTGAGAATTTTTTGAATTTGAGTAATGAATGAATATCTAAACTTATATCTTAAAGGAGAAATTATTATATGTTCATGTTATAGTCAAACAAATTGACATAATAATAATATACTCCTTTATATTAAAGGAGTATATATTATTATTATGTCATGTGTGAGTAATAGCATTTTTTTATTTTGTTCTTTTCAGATGGATTAATGCAGGTCTCTCTTTCATTTAGTTTTTATTTTTATATTTTTGTAGCTGGTTAAAGAATCTTCTTGTAAATATGTTAATCATTTTAAAATATAAAAGCTAGTAGCTAAACTTTGTTTAATACTTACTTGAAAATTGAAATGGAATATTTTTTTGAATAAAAACAACATAAAAAAGTTTATAATATTTATTTGTATTGTTTATTCTTTAAAGATACTATTACTTTTATTAAAAATAATATTACTTTTCACAACCACATATGAAATAAATGACTAAGTATTTGTTGTACAATGTACAGGAATGCAATCCGGAGTTGCCTAGCATGTACACAAGATTTCTATTATATTAATGTAATGATGTTATTATATTAATTAATTATAGGGTATCGGTATCGGTATCGGTAGTTGGCACTAAAAAAACTAGAGTATCGGCATATCGAGCGTTCGGTATTCGGCCTTTTTAAATCTGGGTATCGCGTAATCCCTGAATACCTAATATATTATATAGACAACATTTTTTTTTCTTTCCAAAAGGAACCATTTAATTTAGAAATAAAAGGCTTCATCTTTAATAAAATAAACTATTTTAATCATTTTGTTTAGCTAAATTAAATGCACACGAACTAAAATAAGTGAGATATATAATTTATTTTTGTTACCCTAATCCATGAAATAATAATAAACAAATTGGTAAATTACATTTACATAAGAATTTTGTAACTCAGAAAAATCGCGAGCCATTAAATATCACATGGAGCCAATATATATAGTATTATATATATAAATATATTATATATACTAAATATATAATATATATATATAATATATATATATATATATAAATATATATAATATATATATATATAATATATATATATAGTATATATATAGGTGAAGGTTAACCATAAAGGAAGGAAAAACTATAGACTTTTTGAGAAAAGTTTATTTAGAAGAAAGGTTTACATATATATATGTTAGAACATGAAAAGCAGTGTATTTGAAAAAAAAAAAAAAAATATAAATTTTTTATATATACAATATAAGACGCATGCTTTGTCGTAGTACTTTTAGATCGTGCAACATTTTTTTAATGGTATTGCGAGTTTATATTATAAATTGTTTTATCTTATTTTTTAAAAATAAGAGAATACCCCAAAGGGTATACCGCACCGGATGACAATACCCAAGGGTCTCTCGGCCTTCCGGGAACGGACAGGGTAGGACTATTATCCCCCCCCTCCGGGAGAGGTCTCCGGGCCCCGCTCTTTGATGTATTTGGGATTGGTCGCGGGGGGTTCCTCCGCGCCCCTCCCACTACGGGGTATGGAAAACGTCCCCCCCCTCTGTTCCCCGTCAGCTCGAGCCCCTTACTTGGCCGTGTAAAATACTTTATACATATACAGTAAAAGAAAAAAAAAAAAAGTTAAAAATACATTGCTTTTCATGTTCTACATATATATATTAGTAAACATTTTCTTCTAAATAAAACTTTTCTTCTCTAAGGTTCTATAGGTTTTTCCTAATCCTTATATGTTAACCATTCACCATATAAATAATTATATATTATATATAATATATATAATACACAATACGAAAATATATATATATATATATATATAAATATATTATATATAATAATTATGTATATATAGTATATATATATATATATAGTATATAGACTTTTTCAGATTAAAAAATAAATATACCAATATTTTTGCAATAATTAATAAAGGTAAGTTTATTAATTTCATTTTTAGCAACAGAATTCGCAAATAGACTGATCAAAAGAATATAATATATGGGATAGAAGTAATTAACAATTGAATATCAATTATGAATAATAATAATAGAATAATTAATAATAAGTATAATAATATAATAATAATAATAATAATAATAATAAGTAAGTAATATAAGAATAATAATAATAAATAATAATAATAATAATAAATAATAAATAATAAATTGATAAAATAAATAAATACATAATTTTGACGATAGTTATTTGATGCAATCTATATTGGCCGATCGGAAAGTGGGTGGAATGAAGCCCAAAATTCTCAACCTAACGATAGTTCTTGATAACGTGACATATAATATATAATTAATCATATATTAATAAAATAATATAAAAATACAAAAATAAAATAATATATATAATATATATACTATATATATATAATATTATAAATAAATAAAATATGTAAATTATATTAATAATATATATAATATAAATAATGATATATGATATATATACATATTAATAATAATAAAATATAAATAAATAAATATATATAAATAATATTATATATATAATTAAATTAATTAGATAATAATATATAATAATAAATATATATAATTAATATAATATTAAATATATAAATATATAATAACTAATATATAATTAATTATAATAATATATTAAAAAAAATAATATATAAATAATATATTAATATATAAATCAGTTACTGGCGTTTCTTTCCATAATAGAATGCTAAAGCATGCAATTATTATTATTTAGATATAATGCGTATCAAATTAAGTTAAAACATGAATAATATAATTAATATACATAGATTATAACTTTATTAGGTATAGGTGATGAAAAATAAATATAGAGTGATCTATATACTCATATAATATATAAAATATAAAATATAAAATTTAATAATAGGTAAATTTATTATGACCTAATTGAAGCAAGGGACTCAGAAAAAAAATCGTAACTTCTAAAAAAAAAAAGACCTTCTTAATTCTAATTAGTAAATAATGAGCCAAAAATGTCAAGTGCAAATTATGAAGTAATGAACACATTGCTTATCGAATTGGATTAAAATACAATTTTTAATTCAAAATTAATGAGCCTATATCACGCACATAAATACGGAAATAGAAACTCATAAATTTATACTTTATATTTTTTTATTAAGATCATATGATGCCTATACCTATAACATGAGATTAATTTTCTGTACATTTAAGCAAGGGAAGTAAAAAATTAAATTGTATTAGATGCTTAATCAATAAGTAGTAATAAGGTTATAATATAGTGGCTTTTTTTATTCAATAACATAACAGCTTCATTTTATTTCAATCAAAGCTACAGCTTTTCAGTAAAATATAATAAAAATATATATAAAAGATATATATATATAATATATATAAAATAATATAATATATATTAAATATATAATAATATATATTAAATATAAAATAAATAATATAAATTAATAAATAAAAATATAATAAATATATAATTAAAAATTGACTAAAAAAGTCGATGCGGAATTTATATCAAATTCACGACTAACAGAATTGTAAAAAGAAAGTATAAAAGAAACTTATATTAGAAATATAATTATTAATTCTTTTTAATAATTTTAATTCAAGATAATCCAAAATCCAAATTATGATGGAAATACAGAAGAATAACGCAAAAGGCATTGGCTTGTAAAAGCTATAGAAGTTTATTTGCAAGTTTTAATAATTTTGTTAAGAAGAACATTTTCATTAATATTGTCGAATTTTACTGAATACCTTTTTTTAAATCTTTATTTAAACAAAGCGAAAATCTATGGATATTTAGCATGGCTCGATATTATCGAAGACCCATAAAGAAGAATATGAACAACTAGAAAAATTGAAATTTTGAGGAGAACTTTATAATAAAATAAAAAGAAGAAATAGTAGGTTTCACTTGATAATATTAAGGAAAAAAGAACAAGAAAGAGCACTTAATCACCTGAAAACGGAAGCAGTAAAGCACTAAGTTTTAATTAGTGTATCGAGATATCGCGTGTTGATTTGTATAGTAAAACGTTTTAATGTCTTTTAGCGTTAGAGGAGACTTAATCTAAGGTTTGGTGTGTAGAGCGAGAAATGAATTAATGCATACAATATTCAAAGTTATTCCATCAAGAATAAAGGCTTATCTAATCAAAGCATTAAAATTAAATTATCCGTTCTTACTTTAACTATTCCACGTTATGTCGATCTTGAAATTGATGTATTGCAAATACTCAAACAAATTTTTGCAAAGATAAATGTGAAGAGTATCTCTTAAGTATAAATGATTTAGAGAAAAAGGAGTTGTCAGAATAGCTCTTAAGCACAGTCTAGTATTGACCTGATGAAATATGATAATATCTAACAAAAGACCGTTAATCCCAAAGTAATGCCCATGTTTGGAGTGATAATAACGAACTGCTAATTTTCAGCTTCTCAAATGAGATACTAAAACATAAGTATTGAGAAAACTCTCAAATGAAAATGTAAGATTGTTTCCAAATTCTTTCAGAACACTAAATTCGAATATGAAAAAAAATTATCTTAATTGATGTGTTTTAATAATTAAAGGGACAATTTTTTATAATTTTAATATATAGAAATGAAGAACTGTTGCAACAAATCGTAGCCAGAAGACCCAGACGAACTAGCCATCTTGTCAGGAAACCTCCGCTAATCTTTAAAAGTAGTTTATAGTGAAATTCTTAAGGTATAATAACATACAAATATAAATATATGAAACAACATAATAGAATAGGCGTATACGGACCGAATATATATATTATATAATATATATATACGTAAAAAATAGATAAAATAATAATATAAATAAATAATAAATAAAATATAAAAAAAAAAATAATAAAAATAAAATAATAATATAATACACCAAAAATATAACTAATAAAAAATATATACCTACATAAAATATATAAAATAGGTCATCCATTCCATTTATAGTTTACAAGGCATAAACACTCTCGAGCTTCTTTAGTTTGCGCAAATCGATAGCAAATGCGAATCCAAACATTGGCAGGAATCGCACTGAAAAAAGCACCTCAAGTAAAAAACAAAATTTAGTTTCTTTATTTTTACATTAATAGTAAATATATATATATATGTAAAATATAATATATAGATATATATATATTAAACTATTATAAAATAAATATATAATATATATATATATAAATATATATAAAATATAACTATAAAATATATATTAATAAATATATAAATAATTATAGGTAATAAATTAATATACTATACATTACATACAGAAGAATAAAAATTTGTATTAAGGTCTTTCGGTGGTTTGCCAACAGGTATATTGATAGGATTAATTAGGGAAGCTCTGGGTGGATTTTCATCGAAATGACTGTGGCCGTACGAAGTTCATGCGATACTAAATAGGCTATCAGAAGGGCGGTCAGGATAAAGGCGTAGGGCGTTCATTCTTTCGTGGATAAATGTAACTAGTGATTGTCTTCTCGCTAACTCGTCTTCATGGTTTACGGTTGCAAGAAAATGTACACACAACGCGGCTATGTCCCAGTTTTTGACTGGGTGCTGTGAAAATTTGAATGGTGTGTATCTGTATGTTGATTAGAAATGTAAAAGGTAAGACGATATAGGTATTGAAGTATGTGAATAGTAAGATGAGGTATTATGAGTTATATATTAGTAATAAATATACTATACGTTATATATTATATATAGCTATATATATATGATCATATATGCATATTTATAACGTGTTAGTATATATATTATATTACATTAGTATATAGTATATATATATATATATATATTAAATATGATATATATATATATAATATATATATATATATATATATATATATATATATATAATAATGTATAATAATAATAGATATAATAATATATAATAAATATATAATAGATATAAATATATATATAATATAATAAAGTATATATATATATAAGGTAAATATAAATATTGATATATACCAATATATATAATATATATAAGTACTATATCATACTATACTATAGTATATATAAGATAAATATATATTATAGTATGTATCATAATACATATATATATATATATATATATACTGTATATTCTATACGTAATATATATAGGTACTATATATATATATGATATATAGATAATAATATACCTATAGTATTACTTTTAATCCTAATCAATATATATATACTATAATCTTTATATATATATAATATATAAATATATATATATATATAATAGATATATATATATATATATATATATATAGTATATGAATACTGTTAGTGTATATATAGTAAGTAGGTATAGTATATACATGATTGTAATATACCTATATATATAATATATATATATTATATAATATATAATAATATGATAAATTATCTAATATATATAATATAGTAGTATAGTATATATAAATCGTATATTGAGAATGCACTAGTATGTATATTATATATATATAGTATTCGATACTATCCGTACCATATAGATTATATAATTACCTATATATATATATGAATATATAATAAATAATAATATATGTATATGTGATATGTATATATATAATATATATAGAGAGGTATGGAGTGCAGGCGATAAGGTGTATCAAAATAGGGTGGGACCTTAATAAACCCTTCAAACGAAAGACCACGCGCAACCAAAGAGATGAAAAAAATGGGATGTTCACTGCAAGTGAAACCAGAGCCAAGTAGAATAGTGCCTGTATATCGCGTGGCGAAAAGCGCTAATATTCTGTGTCAAGCCATCCTGGACTTGAAGTGATACTGAAGCCGATATCCAACAAGAAGAGATGTGGTGTGCGGCAAACTGTAAGCAGCTGGAAGACTCGCGCTGTCAAGGCCTAACGTCATTGACAGACCACATAGAACATAGAATAAAGAATAACTAGTGAGAGAATCAAAAAGTAGCAGTAGGAGCAGAAGATTTGAGGATTGGAAATAAATATATATTGAAAAGAGGGAAGAGGTGTAATGTTTTAATAAGAATAATTTATTTTTAAAATATATAATCCGTTGTAAGGAGTTCTGGATATTAAATTGATTTGCATAGTATTTAAATAAACAGCCTAGACGAAATAAAGTTATAAAAGACTAACACGGAGAGCGTCCATTATAAATCTAATAATATTTAAGCACGGTTTCCGATTTCGCGGATATCAAATCTGGTCATATTTTACGAGTAATATGAAAACCTATTAAGGAATGTGAAGAGAATTCAATTATTAAAGCATAAAGACATGTTAATATATTTTGAATGCATCCTTTTTTTTAATGTATCGAAAGCATTTTATTTATATAAAATTGACAAAATAAATTTCACTTTATATTTTAAGCTCCCGACTTTAATTTATTATATACCATAAAATTAAATCAACTTTCCAGGTAGTACGTAACGCTAGCATTATACCTATATGGTTAGTATCCTAGGTTCACCTTAGCCTAACTGTATACCTTTTGAAAGGTTCACGCTTATACTAACTAAGCCTAACTTAATAGCTACTACTATATAGTCTACACTTACACTAGGCCTCACCCAGCTTCACTAGCCACCTACACTACACTTATTTGCTCCATAACCATAGGCCTTTCTAACTATCACTCTCATACCTAAGACTGGGTATATATATATATATTATATATTTCCACTCACATCCTTTACTAGCTAATAACCTTATAATACTATGATATCGTGTTCATACTAAGTACTTCTTGTTAATGTCTTAAAACCTTGTTTGACATGATATTTCGCCTTTGAACCCGTGGGGTGCCCATATACAATGTGGCAATTTTTGATCCCACGCTTATACTTGTATGGCCTTTTTGATGTTTTCTAATCACTCATAGTAAGTATAAGATAGACTAGGGATTGTTTCTCTAATATATTAGTGTCATATGAAGTATTCTATATGAGTGCAGGTGAGTGCCTCAGGTGAGTGCAAGTGAGTGCCACTGAGTGCCCTTGAGTGTCCAAGTAGGGTGACACAATTATTTTAAGTGTACCATCAAATACTAAGATCATATTACTTTTATTTCAAGCTTTTCTAGCCTCACCTGAGCCTAGATAGCCAATATATAGGTTGTCTTAACCTAGGTATTAATTAATTAAGGTATGATAGGATCGAATGGTGTATTTAATTACAAGTTGTTTAGGTTAATGCTTATCTACTATAGTTAGTTTTATCTATAGCACTTTATTAGCCTTATATTATTCTATTATATATTAATATTTAATATTAATATATATATAATTATATATATATAATAATTTTTGTAATATATATCTATAATATATATATATATTATTTAATATATATAATATATATATACGGATAATATATATTATATAATAATATATATATATATATATTATATTAATATTATTAATAATACTATATATATATATTAAATATTATATTATATTATATATATATTATATTATCACTATGACACTTATAATACAATAACACAAATCATATTGAACACTTATAAAACTAATTAAGAGATCACTTATATTATGACTAACTTACACTTGGCATTATTATATATATATACGGTCAACTTTACTATATAACATCCATAAGACATTATACATTTAATTAATCATATACATCTTTAACATTCATACTAACATCTAAAGCGATATACATTATACACTTAATTACTCACACACATCGTATTATTTTTTGATGCCTATGCAAATTGTAATGCTCCTGACTAATCATCGGTTTGCTGCTCAAACTTTGATGCTTATCAGATTTAATGCCTATCTTAACTTTATAGCTCAATTTGAAGGTTTAATTACTTTTGATGATTAATCTTTGTGAATAGTCATCTTTTGATAACTAGTCTATATTCGAATTAGATTCATTATCTTTCGATAGAAATTAATATATTGAATGGTCATCTCTATACCTACAGATTAAAGAAAGAATTTGTATATATATATAATTGACCTTCTCACTATAGTTCATAAGCTATCCTAATCATAACAGGTGCGCGCATGCAGCTCATATATTTATCCGTCATGAAGATCCAATCGTATAAACACGCACTCACGTTCAAGTATGTGCGTAACCCGTATACGCATCACGCGTCCATTGTACCAGCATCAGCGAGCAGCGCAGGTGATAATTTTCCGCGTACCCAGCCGTCGCGTGCGCCCGCAGGCGCAATATTCCTGCGGGAATGATAAAAATATCCTATATGTAAGTGTATACCGTTTTAATTTCCGGTCTTCAGTATTCATACTTTAATAAATAAACATTTCAAAGAATTTCTTTTCAAAATATAATTTATATATAATTCCATTCATTTTTATTTCATAATTAACCATTTTTTATTAAAAACATTTCTGGGTCGTGACAGTAAAAACTGTTATAGTATAATCATTACAGACTCAGTCTGTATTTAATTTTAACAAATATTATTATATAAATCATTTATACGTTTTATTTAATATCTTATTTAATTTATATAAAATTTTTTTTATAAAAAATTGTATGATAATAGAAGAAAAAGGCTAAAGTGTACTGATATATATAAATCATTTTTAATTTTAACTTCTATAAGAAACTAAATTTTACTAAATTAAATTATTATATACAATTTAATTAATATAAGGCGTTAATAAATGCAGATAATTTCAGTAATAATACTCCAATAGAGTGTTACTAACACATATGAGGGGGGGGTTAGTATGTCATTTTGTTTTATTTCTAGTTTTACTCATGCTTTAATCATCCTTGACAAAGGATACTAATATCATAGTTTTTCATGCTTTAATATTACTTTAACTTAATTTATCTGCTTTTCTAGCTTTTATACTATTCTTGCTTTAAATTTCTGCAATTATAACTTCTATGGCTTTTACTGTTTATTTACTTATCAAGCTTTTGCTGTTTTCTTAACTTTCTGCTTTTTACATGTTTTAATCATCATGTTTTAATACTGTTTATATACTCATTATATTTATTAACATTACAATACCACTATATTTTATATTTTTTTTATTATATACTTAATGACAGTAAATTCAGTAAAATCATTAATTAAGAGGTGTTATTACCTACACTAAGGGGATTAGTAGCTTTTGTTTTAATTTTTCTGCTTTAACTATCGCTTTACTGGCTTTATAACTTTCATCTGCTTTACTTAGCTTTACTATCATGCTTTAAACTGTTTACTAATAGAATTTTTCTACTTTACTACATTTACTCATTTATTTAATACATTTGTTCTTTCTTTTATTCTTGTTTTATTACTTTTTCTTTATATAATTCTAGTTATGCTTATTTATTAATTATTATTACTTAATGTACTTATATACTTATTTTTATTATTATTATTGCATACTTGTATTTTTTAATACATATATTTGTATTCAGGTATATATTTACTTGTTTATATTTAGTTTTTATTAATTATTTATTAATTTTTATTTATTAATTATTTTATTTATTGTTTTATACTTTTTTTTTAATTTTTTAATTGTTTTTGATTCTTTTTATTTTTTATTTTTTGGCGATTTTTTTTATAACTTTTATTCATTATTTTATCGTAATTGTTTTAAATTCTAAGTTTTTAGGGGGTTATTATTAAATAAGAAATATCTTGTAAAATTATTTTACTTTTTATTTATTAATTTATTTTGTTTTATAATTACTTTCTATAATTTATTATTAACCTTTTTTTTGAATCTTTTTTTAATTTTTTTATTTAATTAATCTTTTATTTATTTTATTTTTATTATTTTTTAATTATTATTACTTAGTAGTTATTTAAAATAATTTAGTTATTGTTTTTTTTATATATCTTAGATAATCAATATATATATATATTATACACAACTTATATATGACTCATTATACATCAAATTCACTATGACACATTTATACATACACATATTCACTATGTACTACTTCTTTACCCATGAACATTATATATATACACTTTATATTATCTACAACACGGTTTATTATACACACCTCAGATTTACATTTTATTATATTTTTACTTGAAGAGATTTTGCTTTATACACCCACAATATACCTTATTGTGTTTATTATATCAGTATTACAAATATAGTATATGATTATTTATATATGTATATAACTTATTATATACTACCTGATTTTACTTATCAACTCACACTACGCAGATTATAACTTACACACACTATCTAACCGATTTTACTACACTACACAGATTTACTTAAACTTAACACAGATTATATTACTTAACACACAGTAATTTCTTAATAATACCTACTAATACAGATTTATACTTTTACACTACCAGATTTAACTTACACACACAGTAATTTTAACTTACAGTCAACACAGATTTTACTTCACTAACAACTAACACACACTATATCAACATACACGTACACTTCAACATTTACACACAGGCAACACATCACGTATACCTTAACCATTCTACACACACATATATCGCACATTCTACCTTTACTTAATAACGTATAAATACTATTTAAACTTTTGAATTATGTTTATTTAAACACGTAATTTTATTTATTCTATTCATTTTATCAAATATACTAAAAATTATTTACAATGTTTCTTAACTATCTATAATTAAATTCATCATGTTTATATTTGAACAAAGAATTTATTATAATAACTGTTAATTAATTTTTGTTTAATAAATATTTATATATCTTAACAAGTTTATTATTAAATAACTTTTTAGTTTAAATAATTTATGAAATTTTTATTAAATAAACTATATTGTTCGGATTTAACCTTTAAAGCAAAGATCAGATATCTAGTAAGTATTCTAGCTTACACCTATAGCTAACCTACTACAATAATTACCTACTACAATAATTACTTACTGATTTTTTGTTTTCTATTGACTTATGCTTTACATCATCTTTAGCGATTTGTAATATAAGTATATATAAAACGATCTGTCTAGTTGGTAAACCAGTTCGCCATCTTTGGCGTACAAACCATTGGTTATTTTTTATAATAAATATAAGCCTTATTTGTATTTATTTAAAAATAAATTTATATATCACTTACAATTTTATTTATTTAGCTATTTATTTTCAACGAAATATTTTACAAAGTTTTTTAAAGAATATATTTGGGATAATTTTCTTTTAATATTATATATGAAAATTGATCATTCACTATACTACAAATATATTTATACATCACAATACTGTACAATGTTTAACCTTACAGATACTGATATATGCTATGGGATTAGACAATAACTACTTTAAGCCTAAATTTAGATATCCGTTTGTACCGGGCGATTTAAAGGCCTAATACAGGTCAAAATATATTTCAAACTGCCTTTTTCTGTAAAATGTGGTGAGGCAATAAATACGTTAGGATCTAAATTATAGGCTTATTAAATTTAGGAATAACCTTTTTTTTGTATCAAGGCGGATTTAAGCTTCATAATTACTAGGATTTCAAATGGTAATTTCACAGATTATAATAAGTATGAATGAATCAAATTGTTATATTATTTTATTAAAATATATTTATATTCAAAATCTAGAATTAAATATGTCATGGATCGGTAAGATACTTTTATTGATCAGGTAGTTTTATATATATAGAGAAATTTATCACGTTTCTTGTGAGTGGACGAGAGTAATCTTATCTCTATATTGACCTCGTATGTGATTGGTCGAAGAATTATTTTATCGCTTTTTTGGTTTTATGTATGTAAAACATGAAAAATACACCATTGTATTTTTCATATCCTGAGCCACATGTTTTTACGTATTATTATTATAAACTCTTAACATACATGTAAATATTTATTTAAAGAATCAATTCCTTAATCTATCAAGACAATATTGTAATTAGTAAAATTTAATAATCTATATTATTTTTAATTAGTTAAATATTATTATATTATCGAATATATATAATAATATTTATTATTAATGTTTATTATATTATTATAATTTATAATAATATATATATATATATTACTAATTATATATTATATATATATTTAATAATATATATATTATATTTTAATATTTTATATATTATCTATATTAATATATAATATTATATATATATATTATATATATATATAATTATATATATATATTATATATTATTAATATATATTTTAATATCTATATATTATATATTATTATATATATATAGTTATATCATAGAATAACACTTAATTCTAAAGCGTGTTATAATATAATTTACATTATAAATTGGTTATTATATTAATTTAAGTGTTAAACATATTAAATATATAAATAAATTACATAGGAATAATTTATTATATCAAATAATTAACACATATCCACATGTAATGTTTTTCGCTTCATATTTTAATATTAATTAATAATATCTTTAAATTTTTGCAATATCATATTCATTTTAATATCATATTTCGTGGAGTTTTAAGATAGTTTTGCAGAGTTTTTAAAACGCCTTTATAGTTAACACGTAACGTAAAATATGTTTCACTATATTCCGATATCATATAGTTATTTTCTATTTATATTTATATAATCAATAACATGTGTCTCTGCAAGTTTTATTTCACTGCCATTGTTTTCATTGAAGTTATCATACATTCAAATATTCGATCTATAGAATGTAGGAAGATCGGATTTATGATATTGATTTGCGTAGGATCATCGATCAGGGTTTTCATTTCATTGTGTAGTAGTAATTTCATTTTGTAATAGATGACTGTAATTTATTATGGTTAGTTAAATTAGATAAACATATGTATTCTTCAGTCTGCATTAATATTCGTTACTACGTTATACTCTATGTTAATATATTTCATTAACTGCGCTATTTTATATAGGTTCTGAAATTGATAGAATCTCAAATGGATCGTAGCTTCCGATACGGTATTTTTTCTTTGTCTCTTCCGATACACCGTCCAATCACAAATGAAAATGTTGATTTTTGATGTTTATATTATATATGATAAAGAAATAGTTGCTTATTTAGTATGGTTTTTCGCCAGGCTAATATTGTTCTCGGTAACGCAGTTTTAAGCTGAGACTTATTGGTTTATTAGTAATATTTAATACTGTTTAGATCCTAACTACTTTCAGTGTGTAATATACTAATATATACATAAAGTAATGTAATCATTTTGGTTACCTCACGACAATATATCAGCATGTATTTTATATGATAACATAGGTGATTGGAGTATAAGCTACACTACTATGAAAAACATTTTATAATCCATTAGGGTTTCCTTTTTCTTTGATAGATTTCGAAATACCTTAATTTGACCGAAGGAGGTTTGATTATTCACCATTGAGATTAACATAATTGTCTCTATGTATTTGAGGTTATACTTGATTATTAAGGTGAAATATGAATATATACTGACTTATGATGAAAATATGAAAACTTTTTATTACAAATCAGTAGAACTTGTGCATATTTGGCTATAAAGCAATAACGAAGTATGATTTTATTTAAAAACATGTATGTTTATTTGGAATCTAATATATACATCTAGATTACTATGACTCAATATATTATATATTTTACTATTTTTAATCTTTATTATTATCTTAAGCTGTAATTAAAAATCAATTAGTTTTTTTCATACTTTAAAAACCATAATAAGCGATATAAATAATTCTCGACCAATCCCATACGAGGTCATATAGAGATAATGATTACTCCGTCCACTCACAAGAAAGGTAAACATTTCCTTCTTATCTGATCAAAGGATCTTACCTATCCATTTAAGCCTTTCAGTTTTTGATAATTATTATTATATATTTAAATATAATAACATTGATTTCTCGTTTTGTTATATTGAGAATATCTTTTTTGACTCTGATGTATTAAGTGTTATATATATCCGTACTATTAGTGTATAGATCAAAAAATGAGTTTATATCTTCATATATTTATTAATAGGCACTAATATTTATTGGCTAAACGTAAGTTTATATTGCAATTATACCACATTTTTTTTTTACATGAAAAATTTAGGTCAGTTTGAATATATTTTGACCTGGTATTTACTGCTCATTTATTTCCCAAGTTTGTAGATCTTGTTCTAGGAAATTTGAAGGTAGATTGAATCTTTCAAAAAAACGTTTTGAATGTTTGGAAGCGAAATCAAAAATTTAGATTCAAGATATTAGTCTTTGCGTCAATTTCTATTTTATTAGCCTCTTCAGATAATCCATCATTTTTTGTTGCATCAACCTTATATTTTTTAACATTTACCGGGATCTTGTCATAAAAAAGGCTAATGCAGAAGCTTCTGCAGATCAGTACCACCTATGATTTTTAAATATAAGTACCGCGGCATCCGCAATTTCACGATTAATTTATTTTTAAAGGATATAACATTTGAATTTAATTGGATAGCATCTCACATTTACTGAAGGTGACAAAGGAAAGCATTAGCTTTGGTGTATGAGGGGTGTTAGGGGACTATTGAACTTTATATGATTATTTATGTAATTTTATTTGTCACTTTATTTATTTACACTTTAAATTATATGTTTTTATTATTTATAAAATATTCCATAAATTTTTATCTATAAATAGTTTAAATTTTATAATACTTGTATTTTATGTATTTATAGTAAAATTTTAATATATGAAAAATAATAATTAATTCATTAATAATTAATATTCTATTTGTTATTTTTATTTAGGAATGATTGATTTTATTTTATACAGCTTTAGTTTTAGAAAATATTTGATATATATTTTAGTTTAATTATTGATTTTAAAATATTATATAATAGTTAACGTGATTATTAAATACAATAAAAAATGTTTTAATAATTATTACGTTATATGTGTAATGTGAATGTGTCGTGTGTGGGTTGTAAAGTGAGTTTTTAGTATGGGCGATGGTTGTAGTGTAGGGTGTGTTAAAGTGAGTGGTATTGGTAGTTATGATGTTATGTATAGTTGTGTGAAGGATGATGTAGGGTAGTCGGGTAAGTAAGTGACGAAATAATTAACATAGTTTTGCTTGTCAAGTATTTGATGTGTTTGTTTCCCATGTTTATTAATAAATAAATTTAATGTATGAAAATATTAAACTTATAATAAATTTTTGTTAAGTGTGTAAGTAAATCTGTGTTGAGTGTAAAGTAAATCTGTGTAGTAAGTAATTTCTGTGTTGATGTATTTGTGTAGTGTAAGTAAATTCTGTGTGTGTTAGTGTAATGATAAATTTAGGTGGTATGAAGTGTGTAATTAGATTTTAAAATATTAACTGTGTTAAAGATTAATGTAAGAAATGATATTGAAATGCTTGAGGTAGTATAGTGTAGGTATAATGTTAAAGGTGTGCATAAGTTGAATTAGTGTGTTAATTAAATAGTGTCATAGTGATGTGTGCGTGTTTTAGGTGTTTATTTGTTTGTATATATAGTTCAAACAAAGAGTAACGATATTCATTATTAAAAATTAATCACTTAAAGTTAAAATTATAATAAAATGAATATAAATTAATTAATATAATAATAATTAGTAAAATAATATAATACACAAATAATAAATTAATAAATTAATAATATAAATGTATTAATAATAATAAAAATATAAAATAATAAAATTAAGTATTAAAATAAAAATAAATTTAAAATAAATATATTATTAATAAAAAAGTAATATAAAAAATAAAAAAAAATAAAAAATAGTTATCTAAAAAGTAAATACCTCTTTTATAAAATAAATTAATTATAATAATAAAGTTGATAAATAAATCAAAAAATAAAATATAAATAAGAATAAAATAGAATAATAATATAAAAAGTATTAAAACAAAAATATCAATATAATAATTAAAAGTATATTAAACAAAATTAAGAAACTTAATTAATTATATGTTAAATAAAATTATATGTAGATATTAAATATAGCAGTAAAGCAGATAAAAGTTTACAAGCGTAAGCTTTAGAATGAGTTACAAGCACTAAATAATGTCAGAGAGTTAATAGCAGTAAAAGCAGATAGTTTAATAAGCAGTAAATATTCAGATAAAATAACAATAAGCATACTAATCCTATATGGTGTTATTGATATATAACACTCTATTGATTTACTGAATTACTGCTTTAAGGTAATGTTAAATTTTGTTTTAATACAATATATTTATAGTAGTATTTTATAATGCAGTAAAATCATTATTGATTGTATTATTTAAACAGTAAATATTGCAGTATAGTTAAATAACAGTTATTAGCAGATAATAGTCATGAATTGTAAATTCCTTTTAAATTGTGAAAAAATGATAAAATGATTAAAGTCTAGTCTACACGTAATGATTTTCTTTACGTTAAGAAACATAAATAATCAAGAAATAAAACACTTTAAAGCACAGTAAAAAAGTAAACACTGCGACAAAAAAAACTTTATACACATATATATAATATATATAATATACCTCAGGTTGGTTAGGTAACACCTATCTATTATTTACTGGATTTACTGGATTTATAAGGTATAGTTAATGTTAATATTGTTATTATTTTATAGAAATATTTCGTACAATTGTAGGAAAAAAATGATTATTATATAGATTTTTGTGTTTTTCTTCTTAAATTACAATTTTAAAAAATGTTATCAATTAAATAGTTTAAGTAAATAATTAAATAAAGTATTAAATAAAAATATATGTTTTATATCATTCTTATATGATGGTTATAAATATTGATAGGATGCTGTAATGGAGTTTACAGTTTTATGTTCCCGAAAATGTTTATTTATAATAAAAATGTTTTAGATATTGAAATAAATAATTGAATGCTCATAGTATATTATATTTTCTGTAAAGAAATATTCTTTGATAAGATGTTAAGCTTGATAATAAAAATATGTATAATGTATCATATTAATTATATTTTATTATTATTTCATTCCGATTAGAAAATTGCGCCTGCGGTAGCTTGCACGAACTGATACGTAGATATGGGCGAGTTACTATGTCGATAATATTTAGTGATCCTGCGGTCGCGCTTCTGATGACGTGGCGGGTCGGGTCAGTGTAATATATTGCGTATCCTGCGGGCGCTCGCGGCAGTGTAATCTGAGAACGCGTTATACTGTAGGGTCTGACTTTACTATGTCAGGAGTGCGGTGTTACTAGTTGTAATCTTTCCTAAGCGGGAATAAGTTATGAGACGCATGGGTCGTAGTACCTAGGTGGTAAATATATAGCTATTATGAAAATTTTAAATGAGATGTTAGCTTGTGTAATAATTCTGTTTTATTATTAATCTCTGTTCGTAAAGATGAGTATAACATATCTAATTAGCTTTAATTTGACACACATGTAAGATCTAATGAAAAAATGGTAGACTCTTCATACGGTATCAATTTATAAGTTTTCCTCTATGTCAACAAATTGACATTGTACGTTGAAGGAAACAAATTTGGATCTTCAGCTTCAATACAGTTGAGCACCAATTAATGGTTATGAGCCGCATTATATTTAATGCTATGAGTTTTTATATTATTGCATAATTCAAGAGTTTGAGTCTATTATAGTACATTCATAATAAGTTAGATAGGCATTAATAGATTGAGTATAGCATATTATTATACTAAAGTTATATAGAGGTCATTAAGTTATTAAGCGCAGGTATTAAATAATTATAATTATTACGAGTGGTGTGAGTATGATTAATAATAGTAGATAAGTGTTGATGTACTATTTGATTGGCGTACTTGAAGGGTTAAATAGCGTATCATCTTAAAACCATCAATAAAAGTTATATTGTTATATTATAGGTCTATATGTAAGTGCCTATATATATAATATAGGTCAATATAGCTGGTAATGATGCTTATTATAATGATGTTCATTAGTATGTTTTTATAATAAATGATGTTCAATATATATATATATGTGATTTAGGTGTGTAATATATATATATAGTGAGTCATTTTAGATATAATATTATTATATATATTATATATTATATAATATATAATATATATATATATATATAATTTTATATATATATATAAATAAATATTTATAATATTATATACTATTAATATATATATATAATATTATATATATATATATTATATAATTAATATTATATATATATATTAAAAGTTATATTAATATTATAATATACTGGTAATATATTATAATATATATATATATTATATTATATATATATATATATATATATTATTATATAATTAATATATATATATATATATATTATATTATATATATATAATTATATATATATATATTAAATATATATAAGGTACTTATATATATAATATAAGTAGGTTTAAATAGTAATAAATATTAAAAAAGAATTAATATTCATATATAGTAGGTATATATATATATAATATATAAATATATATAAAAGTCATAATATACACTAGCAACTATATATTGATAATATATAAATTATATATATATATAATAATTACATAAATATAATTTATACATACTAATTATTATATTAAATTACTAATTTATTTTTATCTACTTATTCTAATTACATAATATAATTATAATATAAATCATTTTATTATAATATACTTTTTGTGGCTAGTTGTTAAATAATCCTATATTATTCATATAGGATTATAATATTTACGGGGCTTATATATATATACAGTAGGGAGGCCTATAGATAAAAGGCTTGAAATATATATAAAGTAGCTACCTCATTACAGTTATGGCATATACTTTATAATATATATATTAATATGGCTTAATTATTACACTTGGACCAATTATAATATATAGTATTATATATTAATATACTAATTATACTATACTATATTATTAATTATATATATAGTATATAATAATATATATATATTATATAATATATATTATATATTATATTTTATATATATATTATTAATATATATACGTGATATACTATACACAATATTGTGCATTATATAAACCTATTTATATTTTATACATTATATGCGACTATATTATAATAATAATTATACTATAAATTAAGGGGTAATATATAATATAACTATCACATTATATATATTTATTTGCTTATTTTATATACTAAACACTCTCAATTAAAAAGGTTATTAAATTTCACACAACGAAATAAAAAATAAAATAATACTGGGTGACAACATAATAGAGCATCTCCTTTAAGGTTGCAACTATATTATTTAATAAAGTGACTAACCGGTATTCTGATTGGATCCTCGATGCTTTGAATCGCCCTACAATAGAAGGGGACTTTGTGACCAGGCATCTTAAATAGGATGTAGCGTATCCACACATAGAAACTAAATGTTATAGAAACATTGGTAAGGATAGATGAGGTGATGATCCGGATAAAGAAGATCCATTTGCGGTGTCTCAATCCGAACGGTACAGTGGCGAAAGGGGACTCTTGGGGTGTCAGCGTAAAGTGTAGGAGGTCATTCCTGAATATGACTGATATAGTATATATAAGGTTGTAATTGAGTAACATATATATACTATATTATATATATCTCAATATAAATATAGACCAATTATAAATATTTATAATTTGATACGGTGGTGATTATCAATATAATTAGTAGAGCTATATACTATACATATTAGGTATTTAATTTGGCTATTAGGTCAGGCTAGGCGAAACCGGGATAAAGGCTTTACATGGGGGTGGAATAATTTTTATTTTGTATTTGATAATGCTACCCTCCATTTTATTTTAACTGTGACACACCTACCGGCATTAAAGAAAAAATATTTCACAGAACGATTAAAACATCTTTAGTGCTTGCGCCAGAGAATGAAATTGACAAATTGCCAATGTCTGTAGCGCTCAGGGGCGGGAGTATTAAGTTAGTAGTTACGCAGGTGAAGAACCAGTAGGGGTGACCAGCACGTTCTATGTGTTTGCTTATTGTAATACGGTATAAAAAACGTGGTAGCTACTGTGTATTGTAATAATGGGATTACTGTGGAAAAAGTGTTATGTCATGTGTTCAAGTTCGTTCAACAATATTAGTTGACAAGAAATTTGGCGCGTACGGACTGTTTTACAATTGAGTAATAGAGAAACGTGAAGAGAACAGGGTTAATTTGTATTATTGAAATTTTGTTCCATTTGGTAGCAGCATGGTAGTTCAACAATAAAGCAAGATCTGAGGAAATATATGTTGATGTGATAAAAGATTCTTGGAGCTTGGGCTATGACAGAGTATGTTGAGTATCAATACAGAATCAAATACGAAGCAGATGAATCTCAGAGACAAAAATGAATGCGTTAAACAGAGTTTAGAACGACTTTCTTGATATGCTCACATGATGCACTGGCAGGCGGGTGTACAAATAATGAGGTTAGGGGATAAAATATTTCTTGAGCTAAAAGAGAAAAGGTAGAGCGTGGCTGCATAGGCACAATTGTTAAAAAAGCTCTTACTAGAGAAGCTAGAAAACGGAAAACAGAGGAGAGATTGAAGCGGCAAACAAAACGTGAGAGAAAAGAAGAAGAAAAATGTCTGTAGGTGGCTAGATTTGCTCGAAGTTCTACAGCGATACTGTCAAAAAAAACTCTAATACGATTAACACGACAGTGATGATCGCGAACCAAACTTGTTCGTGACGTGCGAGAAAAAAGTATTGTGACACCGTGATGTGGCTATGACCGGATCAGGACAAAATTAAGATAGAGTGTTTTATGGTTGGGCATCCACTGTTGTTGCCCTTGGAGTCGGATGTTTGATGACGTGTTGTGAGGATAAGTCAAGTGCGGAGAGAAAGAACGCTCTAACGTAAAGAAATAGCTGAGCGGATATAAAACAGAGTATTGCAAGAATACATTGACTGTAATTGGATTGCGTAATTTACCTACCAGACTATATCGTGTTTCACAAGTGAGACGTTACCTATATAGTATAGCAAGAAGTAATTCAAAGTATACTTATAAGGGCTAGTAATCAGAAGGTATTCAAACTCTAGCAGTGTCAAACTTGTTCTTAAGGGCATTGGATATTGAATGCTGTAACTAATGTTTGAAGATTGGAATTGGAATAATCATATACAGCGCCATCGTGGTTTTGACACACAGCCAACGTGCAATCTGGTAACAGAAGCAGGAGCCTGCGCATAATAAGTGGAATCCAAGCTTTGGTGTTTGAACGTTGGTAGGGCTGTTATGGTGTATCAACTGGGCTATGAGACAAATGAATCATAGGTGGGGTGAAATTTGTGAACATAAAATTTTGGGGATGTATGTTGATCAATTGCTTGGTCTGCTGGACCAGAGAGCATGCTTGTTTTTAAAAACGATTTCTAGGATGACCAGTTGGGAAACAATAATAAAGGCAATTATCACACAGACTGCGCAAAAAAGGAGCCTTCCGAGAAAAGGCAATTGTTTGCGGTTCTGCAAACAGGAATTGAGAACGCATCCAGAAAACATTATAATTTGGAGAGGTTCTCCTACAATGGATTTTTGTGAAACCAGTGCCATGCATCGAGCAAGATGGATGGCACCTAAATATTTTTGCCATAAAAATGTACTATTCCAGAGCATCAAAATGACTCTGAGAAGAGAACTCCACATTGGAGTAGGGAAAATTGTTCGGTTTTGGCCAGTCATCTAGCTTCTATGTGGAGCAATTGGATTTGCAGATGCACTTATAGTGCGGCCAATTACACGCGCAACAACTTAGACGGTTGCTGGGCTTAGTTTTTCCAGGAAATTACTCAAGGATATGGACGGGTTAGAAAATATGGTACTGGGCATTTAGGCTTTAGCAGTCTGCTGGCAAAAGCTCTTTTCGGGGCACTTTAGGATTAGTTGGGTTAGTTGTGGTATGCGTGAATCTAGGATGGGGTGCCTTATCTTCGAAATTTTTTGATCGATGAAGTCAATAATGAATAAGCTGGGCAAATGGTTATTCAAAGCTTTAGATAATCAGCGTTGAAGGTTAGAAGGTTGCCAACAGATGTCTTGATTAACTTCGGATAAGGTTGTTTTATTGAAAACACTCAACTGGCAATGTTTCCATTATGTTTAACTGCTTATAGAAAGCAACTTTTGCTTCGGAGAAGTTGGTCAGATTAGGTTATGTTGACTGGGATTATTAATTTAGGCCCATCATCTATTTTTTCATCCCGATCTTCGAATTGAGTAAAAATATGAATATTTAATAGGGCATTAAAAAACTATGGTAGAAAAAATTAATGAGTGTTATTATAGATAAGGCCAGAAAGGGGTTTGCCTTTAATACATGTCCTTTAATAAACACCTAGAAATAACCATACTTAACAAAAGAATGAAAGAAACAGCTTGCAGTATAGTTTTGCTAGATCGTAGGAAAGGCAGAAGAGATGTGGTTTCAAAATCAAACAAAGTTATAATGAAAAAGGCAACAGTTGGGAGTAAATTATTAGGTGTACCCTAAGGTGTAGTTTGTGGAGTGTAGCCTACTGGGGGATACTAGTAAAAAAACAAACTGAGCGCGCGGGGCTGTCTGTTCTACTTGTGGTGTTCGATGTGTGGTGGTTGTAAAGTTGGTCGACATTTAAGGACATTATAAGACGACATCTTCAGGTCGGGTTTAGTTTACATTAGGATTGGGGTTGCCTGTGCGGTAGCAATCGTTACATTTGATTATTTTCGAGAAATTCAGTGTGTTGGGCTTTTTTTGCAAACAGTAACAATATTAGATCTGACAATAAATTTTTCCCGAAAAAAAAAATTTTTTTTTGGGCCAGTCTAATATATATTTATATATATATATATAAAAAGTTTTTAGTTATATTTAATATATATATATATATGATAAGGTTATATATATTCTTAATATTATAGTATTTATATATTTTATTCTAGATATTTAATATGTGTTTTGTTGTAATATTGGATGTTATATGGTAATGTGTGTAGGTAAGGGAAGATAAGATGTGGGTGTGTGGTTTGGTGTGTTGGTTTTATTGTAGAAGGTGTTTTTTGCTTTGTGTAAAGCTTTGTTAATGATGTGAGGAAGATAGGAAAGTTGTTTGAACATGGAGGTAATGAGATCAATTTCTGTTTTAAGATAAGCAGGAGAGCAGATCCTAAGGGCTTTAAGAAAGAAGGAAGCTAGAGTACCAATT
>JABUQX010089788.1:0-5000 GCA_015478945.1 Trachelipus rathkii
TGCGTGGCATTCTTTTTTTCCGCATGCTCATGTACAGAACACCATTACCACCAATCCTTGGGGCTAAGAGAAGGTGAAAAAAGAAAGAAGAAAGGAGTAATAATAATAGTATGCGTAGTCCCAGCAGTAAAATATATATATATAGTATAATTATATATATATATAGTATTAACCACTGCCTGTTTTTGGCTTCTCCACTAATTAACGTGTATATATATAAGTTTACATATATTATATACTATACTAGTTATCGTTATATATTGATCACTCGTATAATATTATCTATATTAAGGAACACCTATATATTATTCACATGGGAAAGTAGTAGACTATAATACCAATACTAGATCTTACATAATATATGATTAGTGGTAGTGATATATGTGTACGTATATATTACATATATAATATTATAATATATATTGAAAATTCATAACGTTTGGTAAGTCGGCTAAGGCGAGCTTTTAAGGTACTCATCATTTTAAGTATAATAAGATTTCACCTCTCAGTATTGGGGTTATCTGAATGTTACCTTAAGTTCGGTCACCACGTGAATCGGAACACAAAAAATTTGTTCCTGTATTAGTAGGCAGATTTTTTGCAATTATTCTTGTACGTTATAGCGATAAACAAGGTTTTTTTGAGTCATATAGTGTGACATAGTTACAATCTATCAAAGGTGTCATCAATTAATGCATTGACATCAGGACTGATCAATCTAAACCATCAGCCCAATCCACAAATTACAACAGTAAAGTGCGCGTATTTCACATACAAACTAAATACTATTATATTATTCTCATGGCTTTACAACGCATTGTGATAGAGGACACTGAGGATTCGGCTCTACGGCTGATGTGATGGCAAAGCATTTTCCGACTTCGTCACGCTGAAGCAGGAGTGCATTAATAGACTAAGGGCCTAAAATATATTTATGTGTAATCCTCATATTCGGTGTGGAATGATTAGTACATATTACTATACTTTCCTGTGACCAAGTTACCACTCAGGGATTTAAGTAAGGCTACGTAGGTTCATATAACAGTAAATCACATACGCGCTCTTTAGAGTAGAGGTAAATGTTATAACAATCTAAGTATATTTACTAGAAAAGTAATAACTCTACGATTTTAATAATATTATGATGCCTTCAAATAGGATTAATATATATATAAATTAATATATATAATAATTTGAAATTATTATCGTAATTTGAATATAATTTATATCTATATACATAATCTTCTTGTGAATTCCTAACAATCACAATCTTAAATCATTTAGTATATTAATAAATAATAATGAATATAATAATAATAAACATATAAAATTAATAATAGTTATATTTATAAATAATATTAAATTAAGAATGGAATAAAAATTACAATTTATGTTTTTATTTATCTTTTCTGTAATCAAATATGATTTTAAAAAATATGTAATAAATAATATATATTCTAACATATAGTATTCTTTTTATTATAATATATTATTAATATATTAATATATATATATTATTATATAATTAAATAATTAATTAATATATAATATATATATTAATATATATATTATAATATATATATTAATACTAATATATAATAATAATTAATATATATATAAATATAAATATATATATAATTAAATTATAAATATATATATATAATTTATAATATATATATGTGAGTATCATTAGACATATAATATACATGTGATAAAATTAAAAACATATAAAGACAATATAAATTATAATTATAAAAGGAAACATATAATATCAAAAGATTTAATTATAATTGCAACGATCTTAAATGCTTTCCCCTGATAATATAAGTTTAAAAAATAATATATATTTTTTTATTTATTTTTTTTTAAACTGGGTAATTAACACATTAAATTGTAGTTATATTGAAAGACTGTAAACTATACAAGACAAGTTAATCAAAAAATATAAGAATAAGGGCTCCAAAATATTAAACCATTGTTGAATTAAGGTAATAAATAAATTGTTATATAACTAATCAAATTTCAATACTCTAATCATTAACAATCGAATATTAGCCAGAATACTATAAATTATATTCTATACGTGTGACATAAATTACATAATCAAGTAATAATAAACATACAATATACTCATATTAGATGATGCAAGGGTAAACATACCATCAAATTATTAAAAATAATATTCCATGCAAATTTTGCTATTAATTTCTTCTTCACATTTTATATATACTTGAGGCATTTGATAAAGAACTTTATAATACGAAAACTTTTGCTGAAATAGAAAATGAAAATGAGTTGAACGCAACTTCAAAAATAGCGGTGCTTTGTAATATTACCGTGTATCTTAAGTTATCAAAGATTCCAACTCACGTCATAGAAATCGTACAATCACTTCTCATAAATGTAAGTATAAGCATGGTGTGTAGTTTGGTCAATTATGAACTCTTGCTCGTTTCTTTATAAACTCCTATTTGGTTATTCATTAATTAACTATTCTTTACGTATGTGGGAGAAATGACATCCACACTACAATCACACTGGACGTTTTTAAGGCGTTTGAAACAATTTTGAAGAAATTACCAATAAAAATCAGCGCTCTACTTCATGCTATCTATTGTCCACTGATTCAATTAGTGATGGTGAATTCTCAACGTTAAATAGAAGGGATTTTGAACCATTCTTCTAATGAAATGATGATGATCTTAATAAAGTGTATAAGAGTAGTAATCTAACTATAGCTAGAAAAAATCGCATTTGGTTCTGTGGAACTAATGACTTTCATACTATTGCAATTACTTAGATTTCCGTTATAAAAGAAGTTTTTATTTTGTAACACAATATTAGGAACAAGTTAAATATAAGCAACTTTTTTTATGTTTTGCAGTTAAAAAACTCTCACTCCAAACAGTCTATTAATTCGCCACCCATTAAAAAGGAAAAACGAAATCTACAGGACATAATTTACTTTTCCTACAAGTGAAGATCTAATATAATAACAGATTCGACCTGGAAGAATTTTTTATCAAGTCCAGTAGTCATTGAACGAAACTTCACGGCATTACCTATGATGTAGTGGGCAATGATTGAAAAAGGCTATTTCAAGACCAAGAAAAAACGACTAGAGATACAAATGATTAGCTCCTTCAGTTGGTGGAAGTTTAAATGCTCAACCATGCTTGTACCTCACGCTTGAGTAAATAATCTTGCAAAGGAATATCTTAAGGTCTTGTACTCTCGTTTATGTAGACTTCTATGGATTCTAGTGAGAGAATATTTACTAATGCTTAGTGGTGCTACATATATGTATTTGAAAAAACGAGAAAGCAGACTCAGAGATAAAGGCAGAAAAATTGATTTTCTATAGCACAAGCTCTTCATAGTTTTGCAATTTCAATACTAGTCTGCAAAAGTATTTTAATAAAGATTTGGTTAAGCATGTAAATATCTCTTATTGCTTTATAAAGGGGCGTGGATAGGATTGTGTAGAAGAAAGAGTATGGAGAGTTTGGTTTAGGGGTGCATTTATGTGAGTTGGGGTTACCGTCCTTTACCTTTGTGGTAAAGACAATTAATGTTAATTTAGGAGATTGTGGCTAAACTCGAAATATATATATATATATTACTATTAGAATAATTATATTATAGCTACATATAATATATAATAGAATAAATAATAGAATAAGATATTATTGGTTATACATATTATTATGTATAATTGTATATAATATATATATATTATATACTATATACTATATAGTATATATTATAGTAGTATATTTTTTAGTAGAATAGTAATATCTCATCGTTGATCAGATATTATATATATATATATCGGTTATCTTCCTTTTATATAGTCCTATATTGTATATATATTTATATATATTAGAAAATATACACCTTAGCTCTCATTAAAGGCATTATATCATTTACTAATAATGATTATTATATATATATATTATGGTCGTAATTCTTAATAAAACATTTTCGCGAATGTCGAGGATTTTTAAAAGCAAAATTTGCACAGAGACACTTACTGGCGGATGACACTATAAACTAATTAATGATTATCTGCATCACTTAATTATAATAGGGGTATATATATATATTTTCTATATATTTATTATATATATATAACATATATAATAGAATATATATAACTATTTATATAAATAAATTTAATAATTATACTACGTGAATATGTTATGTGGCATATTAATATAACTCACTAATCCATATAATCTTAACTATACTATATAACCTAATACCTACACCTATTAAACTTTAACCTATGATATTATTAACTAACCTATACATTTATATAACTTAATACTAACCTTAACTCTATCCTTAACCTTAATAAGACGACTCTTAGGCAGGGGCACTTGCCCCATTAAATCTTTCGGCGAAATCGTTGACAATCGATAAAACAATTATATGATAAATTTTGTGACACCAAGAGAAAGACTCAGCCTCTTGATAAGGGTTTATGAATAGATGAAGACATGAGACTCGTTGTATAAAAAGATAATGTACTCACGTCAGTCGATAGATTATATATAGAAGGATGTAATTACTATATTATAACTATTATAAATACAACATTTTTTCTAAAGTTTTAATAGCTTCTTCTGACAATATTATTGGCTTGAAGTCAACTACCTGTGTGTTTTTTATACAGTTAGCTTCTTACTGCTGATACTCACAGTATGATCGATTACATTTGGTCGGCCGCAAAGTTGCTATATATAACTTTATATATATATAATATTAATATATATATTAAATTATATATATATATTATATATATATATATATATATATATATATATATATATATATAATATATATATATATGATTAGTATTAATATATTATATATATATTATAATATATAAATAATATTATATTATAATATATATATATTATATTTATTTTATATATACTATATTATAGTATAATATATATTAATAATATATAATTATATATATATTAATACTAATA
>JABUQX010089788.1:12500-32774 GCA_015478945.1 Trachelipus rathkii
ACAACATCCCACCTCCACTAAACAACACATCACACACCAAACAAATCCACACAACACTAACAGAAAACTACACAAGACTCACACCACCAAACAACATATTAAACAAACATCCACCATAAATAGCACCAGAATTCAACTCCCTTCCAAGAACTAGTCTGTCATTCTTGGCCAAATTAAGATGCGGCCACCACCCAAATTTACAATATGGCAAACACAAAATCATCCTCAACCAAACCACTACAAATATCCTGCGAAAAATTCTTTTGTTTCCAAACTATAACCAGGTCCCGGAAACATATCCCACTTTCTACTCGCCTATCAATCTAACTCTCTACCCATAACATCTGGAACATTTCAGCCCTGGATTAATATGTGGACGAGGCCGGTTGCGGAATATTTGGATGAAGACAGAGTGATCAGGGGTGAGAAAGTAAGTAAAGTAAGTAAGTAAGTAATTACGTAAGTAAGTAAGTGTGTATATATATATATATATATATATATATATCATATATATATATATATATATATATATATATATATATATATATTTATATAAATAATATATATCATATAATATATTATATATTTAATTAGCGAATTTACACGACCCACCACGGCCCACAAAGAAGCGGCTACACTGAGTTGAAGAATCAACTCCATGGGTGGGTCCTGGCATATACATATTTTAAATGACAACGAAAATTTGGACGGTTTTAGCAAAAAATAAATAAAAACTAAATAAAATCACTAAATATATCATTACATTATAAATAGTCCTAATATAACAACAAAATCATATATTGTGAAGAATATTCAATTCTTGAAGATACAAGAAAATAGTTACTGCTAAAGTGGAAAGATTCCGATAAGATATGAGATAATCTTATAGATAGTGTTATGGACCATAAAGTAGAAAAAGGACGACGGCGAATGGGGTCCAGTTGAGGGAACAGTGATATAGTGAACAGAATGCGGGGTATGGCGACAGCAAAATTTGCAGATGAGAGGAGGATCTCGTGACATGTAGTAGCTGTGAGTGATACTGATGTAGCCAATACGGAGGCATGCAAGTGTAAGCGCTTTCGTCGGTGGAAGGAAGACCACTCACCGATGTTCGGCTTTATATTTCTGTTTCCCTCCCCGCTGATCACTCGCCCAGCCTCTTGCCAATAGAGCGAAAGCCTATCAGAGCCAGTATACTAGTGAGTTTTTGCGGTGGCATTATCGAATTTGGCATCTGGAGGTACTGGAACGCTCCGAGAATAAAAGGCGGCCATTTTGGCCTCTCTGTCTGCGATTTCATTGCCAGTTACCAATACATGAGAGGGGGTCCAGCATAGTATGATTTTTCTTACGGGAGTGGAGCCAGCTAAGAAATTGCTGTACAGAGGATACATTGTGTTTTTAGATTAAGGGGTTTTAAGCGCCTGGATGCAGCTGACAAACTGATAAATGACAAGAGGTGGTCTTGGTTATGAAATAGAATGCGAAGAAACGGGAAATCATTATAGCCATTTAAATTCTGCAGTAAAAAAGAAGCATGAAGGGGGAGGGTTGGGAGATGTTGGGTCAGGACAGACAGCAGACGCATCCAACTGTTCTTTGTTTTAGCCATTGAAGAACACGAGTCAATCCATCGATTGCTGCAAAAAGGAATGATGCCATTAGCAATCAAGGAAAATGGGGCAATCAAGGAATATAGTTTGGACCAAGTCAAATGGTGGGAGCAGGGAATAAGCCAAAGTGTATACCCTTTGCCAGTAAGAGAAAGACAGCACTTTTGCAAAGGGATGTTCAAAGCAAATTAAGAGTTTCTGCTCGATAGTGTTATTCATTTTATTCACAAGTTCACAAAGAGCACTCCTAGCTTTTAATATCAGTCTTCAGTTCTGAGGAAGATTCTGGACCAACAAAGATGACCGACAAAAGTATTTTTTATTTTCACTAAACACTCATTCTCATCACATTATGGGAAGTCATCATCATTTGATAAAATCCCTTCTCTATAAAAAATTTCCTGCAGTCAATTCTTCTTCTAATTGAGTATTTTTTTTGTTGTAAAGTATGGGGTGTTTTTACTAATTCTTCGAGGGTTTTGATTTGTTCCCACTGACTATTCGAGAGAGAAAGTTCAGGAGTAACGGGCAGCCATCATACTATTACTGTAATTCATTTAGTTGCAGAGCTTTTAGAGCATAAGACACGACCGGAGAGCATTGAAAAGACTGGCATTTTCAGCTTGCTTGAACTTCCATTATTTTTGGGATACGTGCTGCTTTTGCTATTTGTCTCGCCTTGCTTATAAGATTTTTTGGCTGTAATAGTTAATTGTGGAGACCATCAGGTAGATGTGTCACTGCTAACTGTAAAGTAATGAACTCCATCATCTCATGTGTGGTAAATGTTAAAGATTTCGGAACATAGTTTTTCAATAGTTTTTATCAAGTTCATTCTGAGAACAACTATTACTTTTTGTTTTGGGAAAAAAAAAACTCAATAAAAAAAAAAATCCCCAGTACACATTACCAGATTTCAAGTCTTGATCATTGTTCCTTTTTAATTTTTCAATCGTGCTGATCGTTGTTTGATGCTTTATCCGTAACTAAGCTAATACTTGCATCTTGTTATTTCGAATTTTTTAAAACCTCAGTAAAAAGTTGTTGTATATTTTTGCTGAAATGTTGCGATTTGGTATTTTACTGGCTAACGTTTTAAAAACATTGTGTTTATCTTCGTCCACATATCTAATAATATGCAAAATAATTTAGCTTTGCCCATGTGTAAGCATCCATTTTTAAATGCAACAAGCATCCTTTTGCAATTTTTAAGTTTATTTCCTTGCTTATCAGCTTCTTCTAGAACTATTTTACAAATATTTTCCGGTCTAAAGGGACTTCCAGTTGCAAAGCCATGTCTCCACACACTGTTTTAAATCCTGGTCTTGCAAAGAAAACTAATGGGTCAATATCTTTAACAACCATTATAATCAATTATATTTTTAATTTTTCACTTGACCATACACATAAACATTTGGAACTGAAAAACGTTTCGATAACCTTCCCCGTTTCTGGGTTCACACGTGATTACTTTTGCTTCACCTTTCTTTTTAACAATTTGCAGCAATGTCTGGATGAGAGCGTTCCAATTTAAATGTCGCATTAATTTGAAGGATCCAGTAGATGTATTGTGACCCCATGAGTAACTGGTAGTTAGGTAGACTCTTTCATGCATGATCGAACTGGCTGTTTCCCATCAACTGTGTTAAATATTTCATATTGAACAAATGAAGTATTTTATCTACAGAGTGAGTAATATATTCAAGTACACGGAGGTGTTTTCGATTTTTGGTTTAGGTTGACATGATTTTCTAAGGATATTATAACTTAATCTAATTAAAACTAAAAAGTAAAGAACCCTTTTATTTATTGTCTAGTTAAGTACATAAGCAAATTTCTGAAAAAAGAGAATATAATATATATATATATATATATATATATATATATATATATATTATATAAATATATATAATATTATATATATATTTATATATATATATTATATTAATATATATATATATATTATATATTGGAATATAAAAATTGGAGGTGATTCCTCAATTATATATATATATATAATATTATATATATATTATATATATATTATATATATATATAATATATATATATATATATATATATATATATAATATTATATATATATATATATATATATATCTATCTATCCTGTAGTAATAAAATTAATAATTAGGTACTTAATTTTGTATTTGCCGGAGCAGCCTCTTTTTTTGCGGCTCCTGCTCTAGTCCCTCAAAAAATTTCGGCTCCCGCTCCGCAGCCCTGGTTGGAGGTTCACTCGCCGACTCTCGTGCGAGAGTACGCTTGGTCAATCTCTGTGTAGCAGTCCTGAGTTTTATTGAACATACTGGGGGAAAGATTAAAACTCAGCTGCGAACACTTGGTGGCTACAGGCTTGGGATAACTGACCTTAAAGTTCGATTTCCTGTAGCCCCCCCCGTGTTACCCTCTGTAAAGGGGATTAAGAACGTTAAAAGGAAGTTTATATATATATTTATTATTATTATTATTATTATTATTATTATTATTATTATTATTATTATTAAACAAAAATTAATATTTTATGTAAAACGTTGTTTTGTTCGAGATAAAGAGTTCAGTACCTTAGTTGTAGAACGGTGAATGTAGAGTTTAAATATATATATATATATATATATATATATATATATATATATATAAATGAATATAATATATATATATATATATATATATATATTATATATATATATATATAATATATATTATATTATATATATATAATATATATATATATATATATATATATATATATATATATATATATATATATATATACTTTTAATGAAAATAATATTTTTATATATGTATATTTTAAGTAAAAAATTATTTTTGCAAATTATTATTATTATTATTATTATTATTATTATTATTATTATTATTATTATTATTATTGTTATTGTTATTATTATTAAATTACTTTTGAAAATAAATAATCAAAATTATGCGTTTTTCATTTCAAAAACCTTTTTTTAAAGACATCTGTGTATACAGTATGAGCAATTTAAATAATAACGCTAATACTGGTAATAATAGGGAATTTGTTTACAAATTTTAAATTCAAAATTAAATTAAACTTTTGATAATTTTTATATCTATTGCATTGTTTCCTTCGTTAATTGTTAGAACTGCGACGGGTTATCAATCTAATTCATATCTTGAATGTTTTTTTTTTTTCAAAATTGCTGGTGGGACCCCCCCAATGGTGTCGAGAAGCAATTCAAGGGAATCACGAGCCATAAAGGATCTATAATGTTAACCTGGAAAATAAACAAAAGAGAATACCATTTATTCTAAATTTTTCAAAATTAACTAAATCAATGAGATGAGTGTGCCTGTTTTTCTTTAGCTAATTTCTCTAATTGTGGTTCTATATTTGAGACGCATCTGAGCAAAAGTAATCTTTGAAAGAGTTCTGCAGAGTAGCGAAATGTCTGCAGAATTCTGCTTGCATATAATTTGACAGGGCGTTCTTGCTTTCACTTCCATCCTGCTGAAGTACTTTTAACATTGGAAAGTTTGCGTAGTTGTCTGCCTCTAGCGCCCTCTTCCACAGCGGAAGCTTGGGCAGAAAGCTTTCATTCTTTTAGCAGCATCCATAATGGCTACTTCATGGCCATGAATCAAAAGATTTACCTTATTCATTTGGCCAAAGATATCCGCCAAGTGGGCCAATCCATTAATGAACCCCTCGCTGTCAAACTTCTGAGAATGTGCTTTCTTTTTCTCTCTCAAAAAAAGAGAAACTTCTGCATTCAGTTCAACCATTCGCTTCAAGATTTTTCCTCTGGAAAGCCAATGAACCTCTGTGTGGTACAGAAGAACTTCATACTCTTCTCCAATTTCTTGACAAAACCTCTTGAAAATGCGTTGGTTCAGAGCCCTTGCTCTTACGAAATTGACAATTTTCACGCTAGTAGAACTTCAGAACTGCTGGCAGAGTTTTCAATGCCAGTGTATGTCGATGAAGGAAAGAATAGGTAATGATGACCTGAAGAGCTTTTTTTCTTCACCAAAGCAGCAAAACCAGATGTTTTGCCAAGCATCGCATGTGCTCCGCCTGTGCACAGAGTACCAAAATTTTTCTTCCAATCAAAATTTTGATTGGCAAAGGATCTATTCACAATTTCATAAATATCTTTGGCCTTTGTAGTTTCCAAAAGGGGTTCACCAAACGGAAATTCTTCTTTGACGGTATCAGCATGCACATAGCGAACTAAAATCAATAACTGGCTGCACTTTGAGGCGTCAGTAGTTTCATCCAGTTGTATGCTGAATGGAAATGGTGCAGCTGCCATTTCTTCCATTACTTGATTCAGAATATATTAGAAGACGTCAACAATTCTGGAATGGATGACATCATTTGACAAAGGCTCTGCTTCAATTTTTTTTCCTCTGCTCCAAGCTACAAACCAACTCAACATGGCTTTACCAGGATCTCCAATTATGTGTGTTTTTTTTGGCTTGGCAATGCGATAAGCAACCTTGTAGGATTCTTCGAGGCAAGGCTTTTGGGTGTGGACAAATCCAAATCTTGGTAAAGTTTCAACTTTCTCTAGTCGAGCTTTCTTTTCACGAAATATATCAACATTTTCTGAAGCATTTGCAGAATGAGTAGGCATGAGGTGCTTCTTTAGCTTTGCTGGTTTCATGCTTGCATTGGCAAGAACCTTGCCACACACTAAACACTGTGGCTTTTGTGTCCCATCTCGTTCAGCGATGAAATTAAACCAAAGGATAAGAAATCTTCGTTGTACTTCATTTTCTTTGGCAATTCCAGCTTGAACTATACCTGAAAAAAAGGTAATTTTACTCGGAGAGTTATTTTTACCTACCTTGGCACTTTATTTAAACGTCTCAAAAAAATTACACATGTATATTATTAAATTCTTGCAAGAAAATTTAGTACAAAATTTAAATTTTCTTGCAGAAATAATTCAAGCATTCGATTTTAACGGTAGTTTGATTTTGTCATTTTGAATATAATTTTTGTTTATTCACTTTTTTTATTTATTTCTTTTTCATTCTCTTTACTTTAAGCACTATTTCAAAACAACAACAATAATATATATATATAGTATATATATATATCGATATAGTATATTATGTCATGAGTTGTAATAGTATATACATAATAGTAAGATGCTATGTTTAATATAATAACTTAATATTCAGTATCCTATGTAAATACATGCGAGCAGTGACTCTTTGCGAATGGACTTTAGGTCATATTATTATATTATCTATATATTATTATATAGTATATAAGTATGTAAAACGAAGTATATTATTAATTAATATTATAATATAGTAACTAGAATTTATACTATCAGTATAGTAGTATTATATATAGTGTCTTCCTTTCTTTCTTATCTTCTTTCCTTGTTCCCCAGAACTGGGGGTAAGGTGCGTGTCATGTCCGGTATCCGGCTAATTCACAACAGCAGTGAGTACAGATGGATAAAATCGAAAGGAAAGCCCAGCTTACCGCCACCCTATCTGTACCATTGAAATCTAGTGGAGACAACTCGAGCTACTACAGATACAGTAAAAGTCTCACCCTAGAGGCTTCAATCGGACCACGAGCGAACACCTCACATATGGGTAAATGTCGTTCACAATGCTAAGGCGAGCGGGTTTGACGGTATGCACCCTTATGGCAACCAGATGGGCCACTAACCTGGGCCCCAATAACAATTAATGGTTTCCAGCCGATCACCTATTATGCACCTTTATTCTCCCTGTCACCGCAAATCTCAGCTTATCATCTCATTGGCAGTCAACATGTCGTTCACGGAGGACTGCATCCCTTTTTCGTTCGAGATACCGCCCACGAGCCGGGTCGGTTCCAACACATCGTCGCCACAGTATAGATCAAGTATTATATAGTATATAGTTATATGAACGTAAGTCATTTAATCATAGACGGCGTGCTTGGCGTGGTGAGGCGTATGCGTATGGTATCTGATGTACGCTATATGAAGAGCGGTAAGTTCTTACCTGATTGACATTATAGTCTGTATTGATTATTTATATTAAGATATCTATCATATATATATAGTATAGTATATATTATTTATATATATATATACTATATATATATATATAATATATTCGTATATAAATGTTTAACGAGTATAAATATGTTATAATATTGGTCAGGTATAAGCGTATAGACTACCGGGTTTCTTCTGTCCTCTAGCAGAGGCCATTCACGGCCTGTAGAGCAGAGACAGCGCACTCCGAGATTGTCCCACGCAGTCTTTTTCCAAAAAATGCTAAACGACCATTACTACTACCATCTCTGGTCTCTAGTCGCGCACTCAATATCTTCTCAAGGCTATCCGTCCAGCGCAGTGTTCTTTCGATCTCCTCTGGTCCTTACTCTCTTCACAGCGCTTGCTAACTGCGCGTTTACTCCCAGATCATCCAATTGTGTAGCCCGGCTATAGTCCTATCATATTCCCCCAACATCTAGCAGTGCGAGCCGAATCTTTATCTCTCTTGTACCATCATGGGTCACAGGACAGTTCCACTGAACTCCGTATCCTAACTCCAACTCGTTTCTCACTCTAATATCCTCTCCTCAGTCTTTCCCCACGCTCAGTGCTCTTCATAAGACTTTCATATGTCAGCATGGCTTCGAATCTTTCTCCCTACGCTTTATATGTGGCTATCGCATGCGTTACTCTACATATGATCACATGCAATATGATAGTAAAGATTTTCAAACCTTATATCCATCGCCAGATCTATTTCATAAATTTGGAATATAACAAGCTCGTCATTAGTTACGTTGAGTAGTCGCGTATTTTTTTCGTTCACATTCTGCCTCCGACTTTCGCGCGTACTATCTGCTGCCACTTTGCTTGAACTGAAATTACGCCTCGTACCGAGCACCCGTGGCTACAACAATCTGATGCAACTAGTTGGTCTATATCATTTTTCATGCGCTATCAATAGAAATCTCTCTGACGTCGCAAAGTCGTTTCTCACATCTATCGTCGTCTCTTCTTTCACAGACATGTAGTGTCGTTGTCTCATCACGTTTCAGGTATTCAGCGAACTTTGCTAGATAGACTTTTTCTCACCCTCGTCCCTGTTGTTATTTCTCTCATATGTCAATGTGGATCGCCTGTAGGTGCCTATGCTATAAGATAATTAGATGCTGTTTTCAACTTTATATATCATGCACACCGAATCTTATCGTGAATTGTGATATAAGGCGATTGTCAATATAGTTCTTCCGTGTTTTTTTCATTCTGCCCTCCACTCGTCCGTAACTCCCATCCCTTTTCTTGTTAATGAGACGGCCACCCAGGTACACCAACTGATTCCACATTTCTCAATTTTTCATCATCAAATTTACGATTCCACACTTCACCATCATCCTCTACAATCCCACTCTCATTATCACCTGTCTTTTCTGTATTCATCTCTAAAACAAACTCCCTCAAATTCCTGGCAAAACTTTCCATAAGGTCTTACTCAATACCACCTCACCTCCAACTCCAACAGCCAAATCTCCACGTACACCATTATATCGTACCATCCAGATTCAGAAAATTCTCTTTAATAACCTTTCTTACAAATAACCTAATCAAGTAAGCTATAACGAGTAAGGGAGACCATGACACGCCCTGTCTCATCCTGCCCCCATGCTCCACCATTTATCTCATTTTTTACACTCCAGTTCTGCACTTTAGACTCACAATACGCTATACATGCTTTTTATATGCTCTCAATCAGTCTTAGGTCCCTCGGCATCTGTGTGCGCTGTGTCGATCGCGCGCGTGAACGGACGTCCCCATAGGGCGGTGTCAGTTTGTGCAAAGATAAGAAATTCGTGGCTTTTTGTGGTGGAATGAGGGTTGGTCCTAAGTGCGGTTTTGAGGTGTGTCAATATGCTTAGGTGTTAAAGTGGTGGGTTCTTATTCGATTAAACAATTGTACGAGCTTGTGTAAAGTGTGTTCGGCTTTGAGTTTAATGATGAAGGAGGGGAAAATTTCGAAATTAATTTTGGGTGTATATTACCTATAATATATTTGAATTGCTCTGCAAATTTATTAAACTCGAGGGCCAGTTTATGAAATCTTTTTCGCCTCATCAACACTGAAATAACATTGTGAAGAATTAAAAAGCATTTTTATAGCTCACTAGGTTTCTGGTACATACCCTTCTTACTAATTATCCTTTCAGTTACATTCATTCTCTGCGCTTCCTGCCTCTAATGAATATTCCTTCTCGTCTTCTTCATTGAAATCAGAGATGATAATTTAACACATTTGCCAGAAGCCTCTGTTGGACTTGTTTGACACCAGACCCTCATCTATGGGACTATCCATGAGAACATTGCAACTTTTGAAAATAGCATTCCGCGAACTTCAAGCAAATAAGTGTTCTTTTATTCTGCTGAAATTTAAGTTATACAGCAAGGATAGATGGAGGTTACACATGTAGTACTTTTGGCTCTGACCTTAATTCTATCAGTTCAAAGGGGAAAGTTTGCATTTCTGGATTTTGGTACTTGCAGGTGTTAATTTCTATGGCCTGAAACGAGATGGTCTCTTTGTGTAATGATCATCTTCATATCTTATTCAAATTCATCTTCTGGACCAGCTGCTTTCCTTTCTTCTTGATTTTCCGAGCAGCATAACACTGTCTGAAAAGCACCATTTCACTGTAACTGCGAAACGTCAATAATGATTGACACGTTGGATGTAAGCTGAGGCAGAAACAAAGTATCTGATCATCAGGCCATATTCTGAGATTTTTTAGACTAGCATTCAACTTGATTGTTAGAGTACGAATATAGACAGTGAGGTCACGGACACGTTTCGTCCACCGAGGTGCAATGAGATTTCACTTTGATTGTAAAATCGATACAGCACGAGGGACTTTATGACCGGTAGAATCTCTAACAATGGTAATTCACAAGGAGGTTCTGAGTTGTATCGTCATATATAACATTTATGTGAGCCGGATGATATTTTGATAGCGGCGCGAGGTCATGTTTTATTGAGAGATAAATAACGTCATGAATGCAGACAAATCGTCTCAGTTATGCAGCCTAACCCAAGAGTCTCAGAGAGTGGACTACGTACAACAGGGTGAAAGGTACACAATTAATTTCTATAGCAGTAATGCTCCAGGTAGTTGGTAAGTCAGCATCGGACTGTCCATTATAGCGCCTGAGTATATACGCCTTCTGTATCCGATAATGCACGTGATTCTGTAGCAGTAAGATGGCCATGTGCTGACGAAGCAGCTTACATAGACAGAATGAGCGAACCAAAGTATCTGAAGATATATACGGAATTATCATGATCATAACAGTGAGGGAGCTTCAGATTATCTAAGCTCGTAACTAAGAGTGATGCACAGTATCAAGGCATGTTGCAATCTTAGCCACTCCACTTGTTGTACGACAAAGAGTTTTCCATCCAAATCTGTATACAAAGTGCCGACCGGCAAAGATCAGCTCACTTAGTATATGAAAGAGCAGAACCAACCAGCATTACGTGAGTTTCCGATTCAGCTTATGTGCCTACGAGACCAATGCAATGACTGCCTCCTTCCCAACCAGTGTTAGCATGTCGTTGAGGTCAACCATCAATGCCTGTAAACTTCTTCTTAATCAATGATAGTTATGTTCACTGATTATCAATCTAGAGTAGAGCGTCCAATAAGATGAGTTGATGATACTATTAAACTTGAGCAGGTTAGTCCTTTAATATATCAGTTAAGTCTTTCTTCTGAGTAAATGGCAAAACTTTGCATCCACACTAGCTCACTGAGCATAACAGTCATAAATGTCTTTTTTCGCAATACTTTAATATTGACCTACGAGTAATCTGCTTGTAACAGAACTTAGTGGAACTTTGCGTCATCAAAGAAGGTACATCGAAATATTGCCTCCTACCCGGCATCGAGATGGAAAATTAGCTCGATCAAGAGATTTCAATGACTTTTTGTTTCCCATTTTAACTGTTGAGATTGTGATTCAACCACAAGTCTCCTGCCCCTAACCTAACTAACCTGAACCTAACAGTTTACTTCGCACACATGCAGTTAAATTTAATTACTATTTTCATTATTTACATTAATTATTAAATGAAATATTCATTATATTAAAATTTTAATGGGTGATTAGGGAGCACGTGGTAACGGAAATTCTGCCGTCTTCTTCACGCGCTCTTTTATATATATTTAGTTATAGGGTATAATATATCTATATATATAATATATAAGAATTATATATAATATATATATATATATATTAATATATACTAATATTAATATATATATACTATATATATATATAATATATATAATATATATATATATTATATAATTATATTAATATGAGAATCAGTGGCGGCTACGTGGTCAAAATTCTTAGATAGGGCAAATCAATATATATAATATATATATATATATGATGTATATATATATATATATCTATATATAAATATAATATATAAATATTATATATATATATATATAATATATAATATATATAGTAATATATATATATATATATACTAATATATAGTTGTATTATATAGTATTTAATATATATAAAATATATATATAATAATATTAATATATTTATAATAAACTTATAGTATATTATATAGTAATATATAATTATATATATAGTATATATATATTATAGTGATTGTAGAAAAAATTTTATATCTAAATTAATATATTTATATATACACTAGTATGTAATATAATAAACGTGAAAATCCATACTTCTTGTACGTTATACATTTATTTCATACTAAAGAAGATCAATTTTTTTCTTTCTTTCTTTGGGAATGAGTTTTTTTTTTTTTTTAAAACTGCTTTTATATATAGGCAGGCATATACAGAGTTTGCCTAGCCTTTAAGAAACCGGAATTATTATTTTGACTCGAGAGAAGTAAAAGTGCCAATTGAGATCGCTATATTAAAAGTGGAATCGAGTTGAAATCAGGTCGGCTGGCGTTAACAGAAAATCTTCAAGACGAATAATTTATTATATGATATATATATATAAGTATTTATATAGTATATATCATATACGTATATATATATATATTATATATATATATAGTATATATAATATATATATATAGACTATGATATATAGTAATATATTAATATTATAGCTATAGTATGATATAATAATAGTTAAGTGGTGACTTTATTTAAATAATTTTTTGGGTTCACAAAGACAAGTAGGCGTTGCCTACTCTGCCTAAAAAGCCGCCATGATATATATTATATATAATAGGTATATACTATATAATAATATATATTATTTATATAATCATATACTAGGTTATAGATATATATATATCTTATAATAGTGTCATTGTCCCACGCGCAACATGCGGTGGTTCAATCCCAGAGAAGGTAGTTTAATTCTTTACCTTCTCATTACATGTTCTTTCTTTATTGCACAACATAGTACTAACTATATTTTATATATATATATGAAGTAAATATAATATTAAATGTAAAATGTATAATATTTAGAGTTCGTCGGTAACGGGGAGGGGGGGGGGGTGTAATTTTGCAAAATATACTCGTGAAATAGGGTCTCGCTTGGCTCCATTCCCTTTCTGCCAAAGTCACTCCTATCCCTATATACTTTATATAGCTATCAGTGGGATGTGGGTACACTGAAAAATCTCAGAATTTAAAAAAAAACAAATTGATGTTTTAACTCTGAGATTTATTTTTCGTGATAAAAATAAAATCATGATTTATGTTGTGAGATTTCTATTTATTATCGTACTTTATATCTTTGATATATAGGATCTTGTTTAGGACTTGGTTATATATTTGTTTTTACTGACTCCGCCTCAATTTTTTTGTTTTTAATAAGTGATTTACTATTCAATATTAAATAATAAAAAATGTAAATAAAAGCTATCTATATGAAGTTTTTTATATATATTATTTTTGTCAACTTTCAACACTATGAGCATTGTATGGAACTCGTAAAACGTCTAACAAATTCTTTAAGTAGTGATGCACCAGAGAGTGATTTTAGCTGGAGAGGTGGAGGCGGAAGTCAGAGATTAAAAATTTAAATTAATGCCAGATTTGCAGACTAATTATATATATTGTTTTTGTAAATTGTCGTTAATAGTTATGTTAGGCCAGTATTTGAATATGTCTACAATTTTAGCACTTTTTAAAAAAGACATAGATATGCTGAAGAGAGCGCAACGTAAAGAGCGAGGAGGTAGAGTTTTTGGCTTTGAGGATAAGAAATAGGCGTGAAGTTGTCTAGATAGGCCCGTCGGCTTCTTAAATATTATTCTTAGATATGAATTTATTATGGGTTAAATGTTAAAATTCTTGAGGGCCACTGCAGCTTCTGAATTAAATTTTTATTCTTTGACTGGGACAGTGCTAGGAACTGCGGCTTCTCAAGTATATTCTTATTTATTGAGTTGACTGGACATTCTAGAGGGGAAAGCAGGCTTCTTAATTATTAATTATTTAATTATTGAATTATTATTGTTGACAGGGGCAGTCTAGATAGGCCCCATGCGGCTTCTTAAGTATTATTCCTTATTTATTATTTGATATTTCAGTTGAGTTGACTGGGACACTTCTAGAGGGCCAAATGCGCTGTCTTAAAGTTGTCATTTTTAATGGGTTTGACTGTGACAGTCTAAAAACGGACCATGCGCGCTTCTTACAAGTATATAAGTTTCTTATTTCAATTAATGAGATTGACTGGGGACGACTTCTAAGAGACGGCGTGATGCGGTTATCTTAAATTATTAATTTTTATAATTATTAATTATTCATTACTATATGTAAATATTACGTTAATATATATATATAGTAATATTTTATCATCTGACCTAACACAATAGTTAATAGTGTATGCATGTTAAGTGATATAGTATCCATAAAATAAAAGTATATATATTTATTTCTTTGCTATATGTAGTGAATAAAATCGTATATTAAATATATATATTATAAGTATATATATATATATAGTAGTATAGTTTATTGTATGTATGACTGGGACAGTCTAGGATAGTGCTTATGCTGCTCTTAAGCATATTATTCTTATTTAACTTAATTTATTTATTATGGTTGGACTGGGACATTCTAGAGCGATCAATGTATAAATTTGTAAATATATATACTAATCTTATTATACTGATATTATATATTATAGTATAATATATATAGATTATTATATATATTATATATAGCTATATAGTCATATATAATATCACATATTAGTATAATATTAGATGTATATATATATATTATATAATATATACCGTATAGTGTTATATAGTATATATTAGTATTATTGTCCGTTATATATAATATCATATAGTATATATATATATATGAGATCTTAAGTTATTAGTACATATATTATTAATATATATTATATAATATATGATTAGTAATATTATATAATATATCTATATTATATATATGTATTATATATTATATAATATAGTTATATATATAATAGTATATAGTATATATATAATATAGTATTATAATAATAGTGATAACTAATTATATATAAGGGTATTTGAAGATAATATACTAAAGAACCTAGCCGGTGGTGGCGGATATGCCGCAATCATTTCTTTCACCATAGCCCAGCATCCGACAAACCTTCATCCGTCATTAATCTTTCTTTGGCGACGATCTCATGGAGCGAATATATTCATCTGCGATTGATTTCGTTGAAGAAACGTGGTGTATTCCCTATGCCCTTAACTCATAGCTAACAGGTTAGTATCTCTATATAATGGTAGTCAAGTAGGTTACAATGTATAGTATTAACTAGGTAAGTAGCTGACTGATAACAACTAGACTGTGTAGTATATTATTAGTTATTTATATGATACTATAGCGAGTAGACTTAGCGAGCAGGAGTAGGTGAGTTAAGTATATGATATAGTAATGTATATATATATATCTACTATAATAATATATATATATACTATATATATATATATAATATATAATTATATAAGTATATATATATAATAGGCAGACTTCAAGGATTTACAAATAAGGTGTCATTGGGTTGATGGACCTAGTTTAATATACAAACATCTCAAAATGAACGTCGCTCAATCTAACCAGTTTTCTAAATCCTATGTAGGATCAAAATTTCTTGAACCACGTTTTTACAGAGGGTTAAAAATTAATTAACGATGCCTATGTGATGAAATGCTTCGAAAGGCAGGAAAATATCGACTGAAGCAATAAAACGCAAAGAGATCACAGAACAGACCTCCGCCAATTACAATCTGTTAACGATATCATTCGCTGGAAATCCATGACATTCTTTGGCTTCTCTTAGCGGCGATGAAGTCTTTTTCAGAGGTCTCCAAAAGGAAGGGCTCTAGGATCATCAGATCGAGGTTAAGAATGATGCAAAGAGAAAAAAGAGCTTTGCATGCCGATACAGCTAAAAGATCTTCCGCTTGGGTTGCTTGATGGCGTTGAAAAAGTGAGTGGAAAAGTTAGTTTCCGGAGCGTACCTACGCAGAAAGTCGGCCAGCCGGTAAATTCTCATTACGTTCGATCCGATGACTTTCAACCAAGTGTAGCTAGTGAGCTGTCTTTCAAGTGGTGAGATCTTACTTTACGGGGACGAAAATGAGAAGCAAACCAGAGACACTCACTCATACTCATTGACAAGTGGGAGACTCAGAAGCTTTTTTAGATTGCTTGAGTTTGCAATATTTCAAGAGTTTATTAATTGTCACAGCATTAAATATAGTAATAACCTTTTTCCAGAATGTGACTTGGAGGTTGGTGGAAAGGAGGTTTGGTGGAGGGTGCAAACAAGAGGTTTGGTGTCTCTGCATCCAGACGATCTCTGCACTTCTGGTAACACACACACACACACACCCACAGCCCACGACATCTGATATTGGCAGAGAGGGTAAAAGACGTATACCTCTGGTAATACGACAGAGCTCATGACCATCACCGACACATCGACTCACCAGCACAAATCGATAAATATGTATATATCTAGTAGTATATATAGTAATATCTGATTATATTACAGGTATAGTCGTATAGGCATCGAGCTTATATACGTATGAATTAGGTATTTAACACTTTGTATATTACCTTGTCCTGGATGTAATAGGCTAGTATTTATATAGTATATAAATAGATATAAGTATGTATATATGACTAGATATATATCTATGATATAAAGTATAATAGTATAATATATTAATATTTATATTGTTAATTATAATATATACTATTAGAATATATATATATATATATACTTATAGTATATATAATATATATTATATATATAATATATAATAATATATATAGTAGGTTACGATAGTTCTCTGCTAATTACTATTAGTAGATCTACTACACTAGCTATAATAAGATATAATAAAGTACCTTGCTAAGATTCTAAACAACTTTAATATCCCGCTAATCCGCATCTGCAATCCGAAATAGTCGATTTCCAAACTATCGCATTATACACGATGTGCCGCATACAGCATTCGCGGAATAGTGAAAAAATCACGTGTCCGCTACAGATGCTCTAATACTAATATATATATATGTATATAGTATAGTATATATACTATATATATATATATATACTATATATATTGATATACTATATTATATATATAATAATTAATAGAGTACGTGATATAATATATATATATTTATAGTATATATATAAATAATAGTATATTGAGTACGATAGTGATGCATGTATAACTAATATTATATATATAATGATGTATATATAATATAATATTATATATACATTAGTGAATATATAGTAATGGTAGGCTAAATTGGGATAGCTAAATTGTATATCGATATTGTTATAATTAGTATATATTATCATATTAATTCATTATATTAATACTCAATATAATTATATATATATATATATATAATAATATATATATATATATAATATCTATGATATAGTGTATATGTAAACAAATTAATAGTATATTAGTAATTAATACTATATTATATATACTATAATTACTATTTAATAATATTATATATATAATTTAATATAATAATTATAACGTAATAATTATAATAGTATGTAATATATGGTATGGTTTATATATATATTACGGTGCTATTGATAGTACATGTCAAGTGCTTATTGGAGGCTTAAATGTATTATAATAGTAGGCTAATAATATATATATATATATTATATATACAGCGATATTATGTATATATATATTATAGATAGAATACATGATGTATTATATAGTATGTAGTAGTATCAGGTAGTATATAATATATGAATATAGCGTATATGTATGATGGCTATAAATAAGTTATCTAGTAGGATATACGGATAATATTAGTAAATAGTTGTGTATAAGTATATATAATACAGTTCGGGATATATATTAGTTATATAGACGAGCTACAAGAGTAACATGTAGTGTTGCTTATTGGAGCTAGAGTTGTTACTAATTATATAATAGTAGATAATATCTCTAGTATTACTATATAGGTGTTATACGTACCTAGGTAATAAAGCTATAGCGTATCAGTATATGTATACCATATTTTAGTGAATATATATATAGTATATATAGCTACTATATATAATAAATATATATATTGGTGCGGTTTATTTATATATACAAAGACTGATCCTATAAGATGTTAATGTGTCGCTCCTCTATTTTCGAGATACCTTGATATTGGCAAATAATAAACATAGTGTTTGGATAGCGAAACGATTCTTTTTTTATTTGTAATTTAATTGATTAGTTTTCCTATGGTACTATTCTAAGCCTTCACACACATTAAGATAATCTCACTATTGGTTCAAAAAATAAAGTTTATTCTTATAATATCGAGCCTAGGTATGATTAATCTGACTCACCATGTACCTTATATAAAGTATGTAAGTATAGATGTATTGTTATTCACAATACTCTGGGCGTATTTAAACCATACTGACCATCTTGCTCCTCGCAAGCGCGCACAGCCATTGGGGTATCAGAGTCCACTCTTACGTGACCTTCGATAATAGTACAAAAATAGATGAAAGTAGTTGATAGTCGGACACATGACTTTTCTTTGTACTAGATTTCTTTTATGCTCTGTGCACCAGGATTCCGTTCATCAGATACGGTCTGTGTTGGCACTAACATATAAATCTCTTTAATAAATTTATACTATGTACCGATTACGGTACACAAACACACACACATCAACAAACAGCACACACACACAGACACACACACAAACACATATATAATAATATTATATTATATATATAAGTATATAGATTTAAATATATATAATATTTCATATATAATAGTATATATACGTAGCTTCATATATTATTATAGTATATATTTTTATACTATATGTATTATTATATATAATATAGTCAGTTAGCTTGCAACTTCCGGTATATATATATATGACGTATAATATATAATATGTTATAGAATTTGATCAAATAGTATATATATATATATACTTATATATTATATAATATATAAGTAGTTATATAAGTTCATATATACTATACTATATATAAGTATAGACGCTATAGTAATATGAAGGTATATAGGCCGCGATCGCGGTGCGACCGTCGTCGTCATATGTAGATAGTAATATATAGTCGAGCGATACTGTATATACTACTACTATACGTATGAAGTGATTGTTAACATATTAATACTAAGCTATAGGTCAAAATAATTGAGCAGGAAAAGATTTGTTTAACAATTTTATCTTGAAGAAATTCTGAAATCGCGGTTGCCGTCTTGCATTTTGCGATGTAAATGTATTAAATAATAACCTTTCTGATGCTTGTTTTGAGACGCTGCCTTCTACACTTAAAATACTAAGTGCTGATAATCTTTTCTGTGACATTGCGATTGGTAAAGTAAATTTTATTTTTATCATAGTTTAACCTTGGAAATTACTGTCCTGCTCGGCTGTTGCCCAACTAGTTTCAGGTAAAAGCTGTAGGAACAGGCAAAAAAGCGCGGTGCAGAAAGCATCTGGGGTAAAATACTTGACGCAATGAAATGTAGTTGTCAATTGAATAATAAATCTGTTAACCACTTCTTTATCCATAATAGATTTACTAAAGAAATATATTTAATACGTATAATATATATAATAATACATTATAGGTATAATATATATGAACCCATTATATATAAGTATATCATATACGTTTTGATATAGATATATATATTATACTATCATGTAATCATATATTATATATTATATATTATATATTATAATACTATAATAGTCTTTATCGTATTTATGTCTATACTATTTGATATATAATATTATGTAGACTGAGTATACTATAGTGATATATATATATATAACATATGATTAAAATGTAAAATAGATATATTATGATATATATATATAGTATATATATATTATATATAGTATACCGAGATTATATAATATATATAGGCCGTACAATGGTTGGGGATTTTTTGAGGATATTTTTGAGAATAAAAATCACTCTTTTTGAGTTTTTGATTTTTTTGGGATTTTTTGGATTTTGTATGTTGCAGGAGAATCGTGCGACAGATCACGCGAAATTATAATCTTTGTTAATCAAAC
>JABUQX010089789.1:0-15000 GCA_015478945.1 Trachelipus rathkii
AGTTCATGGTTACATGGACAATCTATAGGAGCATGCTGTGTGAGTATACATGAGGTATAACGTATTAGGAGTATGTGTGGTGGTGAAGAAGGTTTATAATGAGAGCAATAATATGAAAGTATCGGGCTAGTGCGTTTGGTCATGTGGGAAAGGTGAATAGTAGTCGGTGGTTTAAGCGGTTATGTATATATCATTGGTGCGAGCCTGTGGCTGGAGGTATTGGAATATCGGACGGCTGGGAGTATATAAGAGAGAGAGTGGAGGGTTGAGTCCGTGAACGAATGTCTGAAGGAGAAACTGTGAGTTTGGAGAGGCGACGATGGTGTGAGAGAGAGGAAGTGTTAACGTTTGTATGGGGGCTCGGTTGTTGGCCCTTCTCCTAGCGAAGGGGATAGACCCTTACATTGACGATTTACCATAGTGAGGGTCCCGTACGCGGTCCCATGAGTTCTAGGGTGGCATTGTTGGGTCTGTGACTGAGTCTTACTATTAATGGTACGAGGGGGAGTAGCGGTAGGCCTGGGCTTTCCTTTCGATTTTTTGATACAATATCTTACTATCTTTTGTCTTTCTTTTCGATGCAATGAACACGCACCTTACCGGCCCAGATCTTTTTTCTCCTTGGGGCAAAGAGGAGATAAAGAAAAAAATGATTATATATTATATTAATATTTGTCGTCATATATATATATATTTATATTATTAATATTATTTATATATATATATAATATATATAGTATATTTATATATATACATGTATATATATAGTATATATATATAACGTTATATTATATAAATATATATATATTATATATGAATATATATATATATATAATATACTATAAAATATTACTCAGTTATATATTAAATTTATATTACTATTATCTATATATATATGTTTTTTCTTTCCTTTCTTCCTTTCTTGTTCTTGCTCTTTTCCTCTTAGCCCCAAGATTGGGGGTAAGGTGGTGTACCATTTCGGAAAAAGAAAATAGCAGTTGGGAAAACTAAAGCTAAAAATGGTAACTTTGAAATGTTTTCCTCCTTATCGCCCCCGGTGCTGTGAATATTATTATATCGCATTAATTAGCTGAGAGCTCGTCACAGACAGAAGAATCTCACTGTCTGAAGCTATCATGGGACTCTGCCTGCGACGGACCTCACGTATGGTAAATTCGTCATGGTAAATAAAGGGTCTTATCCTGGCCAGGGGTGGGCGCTCCCACAACCATTGCTCCCCATTACCAAAACCTCCACCGGTTTAAAACTCCGCCATTCTCTTCCTATCTATGCATCCGTTTATTCTCGCCTCTGCCAAACCACATTTTCTCCTCCTTCAGTACACTCGTTCACCGCTCAATGCCACTTCCTCTTCGTCTCCCGCCGCTCAAGTTCCCAACACACTACCACTATACATCCGCTTTAATGCCAACGACTATCAATTCATCCTTCTCCACAGCAGATTACGCATCACTCAGCTTTCATTTTTTCTCATTTAACCCTTCTTCATATCTATATGTATCTGCGGAGCTTTCTAATTACGTTCAATATTCCTACTCGTTTACATTCTTTTCCTCACACCTAGCCAACTTTGTTTAGTTCCCCTAAGATTGTCGCATCTGAACACATTGACTTCTAGATCTATACTGTCTTATTTCAGTACCATAGTCTCACTTATCCATATCCATATAAACACCAGTAACAACATCCTCAGTGTAAGACCCTTGCTATCAACAATATTAGTCCTCCTTTTGCTTCACGCTAACGTTTTTGCATAAGCTTACTGATTCCTTTTTACACTCTCATTACGTCCGTGTCCTTTCTTTCATCCAACATATCAATGCCTCTAAAAATTATTTAAACTCGGACACTTGTTATGCTGCCTCACGATCTAACATAACTCACACTAGAGGATTGTCCTCACTCAACATACCATAACCTTACTGCTTATCTACGTTTACTTTCAAAGCTCCCTTTTTTTTTTACACACCCTGCCAAAAGTCTCTCCTACCAATCTTACTCAACTGGTCTCTCAGATTCGCCACAGTTGCAGAACCAAATTCATTCCGCATATAATAGGTAGGAGCACCCCTCCACTCATCCCATTCTCCACCATTTCTAACACCATTTCCTGACATCGCATGACCCACCTTCGATTATTCTTCTCATAAATCCCCATCCATTATCAAATTGAATAGCCCAAGGAGATATATACACCAACCTGTCTCACTCCGCTATTAATACTAAACCATCACCTGGCTTTTTATCACACCATTTATTTCTCACACGCGCCTCCACTATTCATTCTTCAATTACATTACTTTTGATTTCATTCAGAAGCCTACCACCAAACACCATATGTATTCACTAACACCTGCCATAAGAGCTTCCTATTAATCCTCAAATCATACGCCTGTTGTAAATCCATAAATAACCTAAACTTACAATTATTCTTCTTCTCCTATTCTCATGCATTTTGTTTCATAATGTAAGAGAGTTTGATCCACATCTATCCTCTAACCATACTACGCTAAACGCACCTTGTTCTTACGCAATCAGGTCCTTCGAGTTTCACTCTCGACGCACTGTCTTTCGACTTAAATACCAGCATATATCGTTCCTATAGCAATCAATAAGCTATATTCCCCTAGTTAATTTCTACAATTCCTCTTATCTCCCTTTAACACTGCTTATATGATAAGGGTACTATTACCTATTACCGCTCTCCTCCCACAATCACCTTTATGAACTATACCCCCCATAAACGCTTATTCACACAACTCCAATCCAAACAATAGTGCAGGACATCAGCTAGCTGCCGGTTCTTGTATTTCACCAGAAATTTCATCTATACCCTGCATGATATTAGTACCATTTTTTTCACTATTTCTCACTTTTGAGCCCATTGATTACCTCCCCTTGCTAAATAAGCAACGATCTTCTTATCTTCCCCCAAATACCTATTTCCCTTCTTGCAAATCATCAAACTCAACACATTCACTATCTACCGTTATTCTTCATAGTCTAAGGCGTTCTTTAGATTAGCCCAATATTATTATATGCAGATTTTCGCAAAAAAGTGGTTTCTTTCCACACTCTCCAGCTCAGCAAATGCCATTTCATCATGTTACAAAAAAGCACTCATCCCTATTCATTATCTAAGCTCACGTCTACGTCCCTTATCTCCTACATCTCATTCCTACAGCCTTTCCGCGCTTGCCTGATTCGCAAAAGCAGTTTTCACGTATTCTCTCTCTTTGTATATGTTTGTCCTTATTCGGATTTATGCCTATGCCTAGTTGGGATTTATCCAAATTGTTCTTTCGAGCCCTCTTGTTTTCTCACCTCTACGTTATGCACCTTTTAGTATTTTCGTTTTCTTCCTACCTTATATATAATATCCTAAGCATCTTTCTTATTTGAACTCGGCTCAATCATTTGCTTTTAAGTGATTACTGCAACACCATACGCTGCTCTTTTTTTTTACTTTTAAACCGCTTGCTTATCACCTATTCTTTCCACCTAAACTAAGCTGTTATACATTCTGTACTTTCCTACTTTAGTCAGCATGCTAATCGGATCTATATCTTTTGCTAGCAACTTGCTACCAACTGTGCTATTTCCTTCATTTGCTACCCAGAAATTGTGTTCAGTGTTCACTTGTTCAACATTTCAAGTCCTGATTTAGATATAGCGAGCGTTGTCTATGTAACAGGAATGTACTTATTCTCTTAGTGGACCGATGTCGTGTGCGGTTAGGGTGAGGGGCAGATTGGTTTCACCGCGTTTAGACTGTGCTAGCAAGGAGCTCGCCGCTTTGGGTGAATTGGTTACTATCCCCGGTGCCCCAGTTCGCGTAAGAACCTGTACCGATAGTGCGCGATGTATTTCGCGAGTGATGTACGCGTATGGGGGGCGCTTGTGCTAGTCCGGACCTATGCCTACTCCGCCTCGCAAGGCCCCCACTGACACGTTTAGATTTTACATAGAACAACATAATGATCCCGTAAGATCGCCATTTATTGTATTCCTAAACCCCTCATGAATTCAATCCAACAGCAAGTATTTCAACATGTGAATCGTACTTCTTCACCAATGCATGCAAATACATGTGGCTGAAGATCAATCATGTGTCCGCTTTTCACTTCGAGTAAAACACGCCGATCTCATTCTACAGGGTACCAACTCTAAGTAACTTATGGATACTTATGCTCTGGTGATTTTAAGAAATATTATTAGCTTACACAATACCCTTCCTCCTGCAAGCAAATCTCAATCACCCTTGTTCCCGCTACCATTCAGCTCATGTTTCTCTCCCGACAGGGCATTGAGGTAGACCCCGCAAACCATTGTACCCAGTCACCATAAAACACCACCTGTTGGGAGTTTTCCCATCCCCTTTTTTGAATCACTATCAAAACCATTCCAGGTCACCCAAACTATCAATCTGGAAAGCTCCTACTGGGTGGTGGCACCCCGACCAATAACATCATCAGGAATTCGATTAGTGTTTCGCCAAATATAAGTATGCGTACTCGTCTTCAACGTTTCCCTCTAGATGGAGACGATAAGTTCACATAGAACCACAATAGTGACACGTCACGGATTGAACTCCGCTGTTCTTCATAGGAGCGAGTATAATATTTAATCCATTAAGAAAGTGGTGTGGACTAGTCGCAACCGACGACGAAGAGTCTATAACCATGTATGCTTGTTGTACCACAGGTCAACGTCAATCATAATCATCAAAATTGCACTCCTGTCTCTCTCCCTCTCATACTCTTTCCACAGCGAGCGAGAGCACACATTGTCACACTCCAAATTCCACTTGATCTTCTTTTCATCCGACGATTCACGCGAGCGGTCAGTGTCACAGGCGAGCAATATCAAATTTTGCCTTTGCTTCTCGTTGCGAGCGGCGAGTCTGCGTCCTCGGCTTCTCTCTATATGGCATTTAATTTCCTATGTTCACATTCCCATAGTACCATACGATAATACAATTTCGGCTCGAAAATTTAGAGATGGAGTCGCCGTTGCGGGGATCATTGACCGATGCTATCCGATGGCATGACATCAGGATTGCCGCATGAGAGATTTGGAAGTTGGGAGGAGGCAGCCATGTTACCGAGACCATCTACCATCAGTTCATTAGCTCTCTGCCTCTACAGGTACACGCAGGACATAGCGATGTGTGGGCAAATTCGTTCTTTCTCCCCACATATAGGGATAAGTGATAGAAGTCGAGGGATGGTCTGCTAAGGGGGGTTGTAGAATTTGATCATAGTAAGAGTGGTGTGATGGGAGCTTTAAGAATATGTTGGGGTCGTGTCGTAGTGTTGGCGTGTGAGTACTGAGGCTAAGCTATGTCGGGTATTAGGGTATGACGGATGTTCGTGAGGTTCGCTGAGTTTGGTGTGTTGTCGATGGTTCGGGCATTATGATAGTGGTTGATAGAATATGTAGGTCATTATATGTTGCCTGGAGGATGAGAGTGAAGATATGAACTCAAAAGAGAAAGCGCACCATTAAAAATGGGAGGTAATTTTCAAGTCATCTTTCGAGTATGCGTGTACTCATCCATATATAATATATTTATAATTTACTTTATATTTATTTAGGTTATATATACGATATAGGTATATTATACGTATATATATATATAATGTAGTTATTTTCACTAATATATATATATGATAGTTATATATATAGTATATATACTAGACTATATATTATAAGCCTACTATGAGACTATATAATTGTATTAGGATATATTATAATAGGTATATTACTATATATACTTTATTTATTAGTATATATATAAAACTTAAAGAAATAGAACCTTCTTTATAAATCTTATGAACGTAGGCCTTTATTGTGTTACTTTTTATAAAACTAATCACATTACACATTTTTTAATCACTACAAAATAAAACTTTAGTAAAAACACATTGTACATTAAATTGAAATGCTTATTTATTTACAAACTTTTCAGTAAGAAATTAAACTGACATTACAAAATTCTAAAAATGTAGAATAATACAATCTTTTGCTCTATGTCGGGAGGCCTCTTCAGTTGATGTATCTATCGAGAGCAGAAACAGAAGAATCAATAAGAATTACGAAACCGACTATGAATTTTGTGGAGATTGGTTTGGTTTTGTTTATTTAATTTTTTTTTGTAAGTATGTGTCTTTCTTACTAATTTGTACGGATCCATGCTCGCTTGTCGCGCCCTGGCTTGTGTTGGTTGTAAGTGAGTTATGATTTTTCGACCAATTTGTAATGCAGAATAATTCTATTATTTGCTTTCTTAAAACTAATATCTAAGTGTTGAAAATTTGATTTGTACTTATTTTATTGCTGGAGAGCCGTCACAGCTTTTTCTCAAAACTTCCAACTTTGGTTTCCGTGCAGCAAAAATCTTCGTTCGAGCTGCGGAGCGTGCAGGGGGTTCCATTGGTAAGACTAGACATGGACTATCCGGGAGGCCATATCTCAACTGGTGGGATGGTTCTTGGTGTCTTTTTCTTGACCTTGAAAAAGCTTACGGACACACGTGGGGACTGGGGATCTCTTAAACTGGCGTCATGTCGCTTGGTTTCGCGGACCAACTTCTTTTATCAAATTGCCTTCTGTCCACAGGCAGATCTATCCCAGGTGTCGGTGCTGCTTTCTAGTTCTGTCAACGCCACTTTAAACTCTGGATGAAGCCCGTTCCGCCAGGGGTAGTGTTTTAATGTACTACTATTGTGCTCTCCGTTTATTGAATTGTTATCTCGGGCCGTCTATCCAAGCGCCTGTACAATTTTTCTCCTATGGTCGAATGACCTTGCATTATACATAGCAGGTGCCAAGGCTGCCCCTTTTCGTCGAACGGCAACTTCCAGACTAGTATTTGAATAAGTTCACGAAATGGGCTTAGCTCCAATGGTTGCCATTTTTTCCTACCACGCAACCTCAGAGGTGCTTTTTAAAGAAAAAAAGGGAATCGAAGAATCGGCCACCTTCCTTCCACGAACCTAACCTTATATGGTTTAGCGGCCTATTCCTGTTATTGTCCAACAGGATCAAATTCCCTAGGACTTCATCTCTAGATACCACTTGAACGATGATGCCCACATATTAAACCACCTGAAAACAACTTGTCATGCGCGGGCTCATATTTGAATTATTACTCATTCTCGCCTCAAACATCTGGGGGCGGCTGATCGCAGGGAGTCCCTTTTAGCGTCTATATATCGGCCCCTGTAAGTTTCGAGGTCGAACGCTTGACTATGGCTTGTGCTAGTTAGCCATATGTTCAGGCCTCCCCTACTGGCTAAGAGAGAGCCTACTGCACTTCTGTTGGATATACGCATAACAAAACGAGGCGATCGTATCGTCCACTGGAAAGAGCTTCCGATCGTCCCGACCGGGTAAGCCTTGGAAGTTGAACCAAATGTAGATGCCCACTGTCTCTGTTCGAAGAGAATACATCATAACATGCACAAGTTATTTCGTTTTCAAACCCCAATACCGTCTCCCCCCGCTGACACCGGATATTCTGCAGGAGGGCGCCTCAAGAATCCAAATTACTGGGCCCATTTGCGAAACCGCGGTTGGCAAAAATAAATATCCTTAATTTCCTTAATAATTCCGGTTTACAGCGTGCGTGCTTTCTCATTAACCTGATGAAGGATGCACACCTTGGTTATTCCCCGCTTCCACCATTTGCTTGCTCTGACCTCTCTCTCCAATTCAAGCCATTCCTTGCTGGCCTTGTTAAAGGATCCATTCCTGTCTCATTATTCCCACAGTTCAATGATGAGTACTCCAGTATTTACTGTATGGTCTAAACCGGGAACAGTCTGCGGCCGCATGCTGCTGTTTCTTCTTTCCTGATAAGCACCTTGTCCCATACCCTCTCCCCCCTCAAATGCTTTCCAATTTGTCACATGCAGAATTAATGGCTTATAAATATGATTGGCTTTCTCGAGGATTCTAATCCTTAACCAAGATCAACTCTGTATGTCATTTATTCAGATTTCCCTCAGCGTGCTCACAAAACAGCGCTTAAACACCGCTATTTCTAAAAACACAAAGTGGTATCTGCTGTGCAGTATTTCTTGACGGTGCTGCTGTCTGTCCCCGGCAAGAAAACAAATTATTTTTTATGTTGGATGCCCACCTTTTCTCATTGTAGGGGTAACTGGGCAATGAAATCGCTGAACAGAGAGGCTAAATGGCCACCCGGGTCACATCATTTCGGGAGTTGTTTGCCAGGTAGCCTCCGCGGATGTGCCATTCGACAAGGTTACCCCGTCCCATGCAACCCGATTAATACATTCCGCTAGCTGCTCTCCGCGAAATGTTTTCGATCTTATGTGGGTGCAAGAGCGCTGGAAGCGGAATGACCATGAGAGGGCGAAACGTTAGAAATATAAAGCCAGATCATCGGGGGAGGTGGTCATTCATTCCCCGGACGAAAACGCTTACCACGAAGGTGATACTTTTGCACGCCTCCGTATTGGCCATCATAATGCAACATTACCGCACAGACGTAATATTCACTCACAGTCCGACTATAATGTTACGAGGACCCCTCCCATTTGCAATTTTGTCGAAGGTCGTACCACCGGTCAATCTGTTCCGATAGTTCTTTCAATTGATTGTTCCCAGCGATGACTCGTGCGGCTCAGTTTCGTCGGTGTCATTTTCTACTGTACGAATGTCCATGAGTCCCATAACACCTTCCAAAAGATTATCCCATATCTTAATATTAATCCGCAATCCTTCCCATTTTTAGTATGTAACACTTGTTGTATGAACTTGTATGAAGTTTCAGGACTAGCAAAAGAATGTTTCTTTCGAAATAATGTTATGGAGTGTTGTTGACGCTATGACTAAGGACTTCTTATTGAGATCCCGGCACTCATCACAGGATTGTGTAAATTTTTTTTAGGTTTGATGTTTAATACTTTTAGAAAGATTTGTACTGGACTATGTCTATGTATCTCTCGTATTTCAGATATCTCTGGGCTTTGTTGGATCGTTTGAAATATGTTTCTCAGGACCCGCACGTCCAGCCCATGGGTTGGATTTTTTCAACCGGCAGTGTGGCCGAATGCGTTTCTGTGGAGTGGCCGCTGGTGGGGTCTGTAGCAACCGACTCCAAAAAAAATAAATAAAAAAACATAAAAATATATGATTAAAATAAATATACTTTAATAGTTATAGATATATATATGACTAATATGACATATTATATATTTAGTATTTATAATTATACGCTATGTATATATATATTATATATAGTATATAATTACTTATGATTACGTCAGAAGAGAGAGATAGTATATAATATATATATATATATATTATTATGAGAACGCCTCGTGGCGAAGGATGGGTTGAGAGGGTCACGCCTCTACAATTCGAGAGAAGTACGCTGGTTCAAATCCGTGCGCTGTAGATGTGAGTTTGGGTTTTTATGATCCCTTACCTGGGAGGGGCAAGAATTAAACTTGACTTCGAAGCCCATGTGGCGCTGGTTTGGGATAGGTGGGCGCACGCCATTGAAAGGTATCGATTTCCAGCCTGTGGTCCCCGCCGTGCTTAAAACCTCCTGCATAGGGGAGTAAAGCACGGTTAATTAGGTAGTTTATATATTATATATAATTATAAGGTTACTGAGTTATATATTAGGTATAATGAATATATATTATATAATATAAGTATATATATATAGCTATAGTTATATATAGAATAGTAATATAGTTATATATATATATATAATATATATACTATATAGATTATAATTAAATGGTACAGGAGGGGGCGGTAAGTGCTTTCTTGGTTCGGAACTTTTGTCATATTCTGGTGGGCTATACTTTTCTTTTCGCGAATGCATGACAACGCACTTTAAGACAGGATCCCAATCTTTGGGGCAGAAGAAGTGAAAAGATATAAGAAAGAAGGAAAGAAATATATATATATATATGTATATATAAGTAGATATATACATTATGTATAATTATATATATATTTTATAGTATATATATATAGTATAGTATATGTATAGTATATTGATAGTATATAATATATGGAAGTTTTGCCGCCAGCGCTGAAATCTATGAGCGAAGCTACTTTAATGGCATGCAGTTTTGGTAACATTAAATCTTGTGGCACTATAAACTCAGAAAGTTTATGTACGAAAATGTAGTATAGACCCTATTATTAGAGAATTGTTGTTCTGAATAAAATCCTATATATTAAGGATAAGGCATTAGGCGGCAGAATTTAAATTTAAAACCGCCATATTTTGCGACAGGAAAGATAATCCTATGTTCTTCTGCACTCTTGTATCCAATTGGCGGCCGAACGGTTAGACCGCATTGTTTCATAGTAAGAATGCTTAGTATTTGAAGGTTGTTAAATTCTGGTGTTAATAACCACCTTCAATAATAGATGAATCTTGGAAATGTTGAAGAGTGAGCGTTGTCACGATGAAGTGGCATTTCTTCCCGGAGGCCTGCTTAGGAGTCATCAGTGGGCTAGCAGCCTCCTGCCCCCAGAACAGCCAATGGGGATCCCCCAGTGACAATGGCCGCGAGCACACATGCCGCCTCTCCGGTCCTTGAATGAATGTCGGTGCAGCTGTCATGGTGAGCAGCTTGCAGGTGTGCGCACATTAAGGTCTCCGCTGAGAAGGCTTCGACCACTCTGGTGTACTCCTTACTGTACTGGCATTGTCCGCCACATCTGCAGAAGGCTTTGAACGGTACAGGCGGCAAGGATGGCCCAAAAACAGAGTAGCGACCCAGCAGAGAAACCTTAATTTGAAATAGGATGTTCGGATGATTTGATGGGTTGTCCGTATCACATTTTGGCTGGTATGCTTGTTGGTGTTCGATGTGCCACAACAGTGGCACTGGTCACTATGCAAAATAAATAATAAATGTTGAAGGGGTTAAATTCCTGGTGTTGAAGTAAGACACGCCTCATATAGATGAATCTTGGAGTTGAAGAGTGAGCGTATGTCGACGATGAAAGTGGCGTTGCTTCCGAGGCTGCTTAGGAGTCCGTCGGTGAGGCTACAGCAGCCTCCTGCCCCAGGACGCCACAGTATGTTCATTCGAGATCATTTGCTGATTTCTCGGGAAAATTTATTTTTCAGTCTGCCCTCCTGCCTACTAAATAGAAGAAAATAATATGTAATGTATTTAGATTAGGTGCACATATTGGTAAGTACTTTTTTGACTTTAGCTCTGAAATCAGGCTACATTTTGATCTGATAGACTAGTTCCATTTTTTTTTACGAAGTATTGTGCATCAGATTATGGATCTTATTGAGGGAAGTTTCCACCTATCTGTTGCCTCATTGCCAGTAACCCTGATATGGGATGGGGTCCGCAGAGAGTGATGTGCTATTTTGCGAGGGTAATGTCAGTAAAAAAAAAAAAACTTTTGAACTGTGGACACCAACGAGTTCTCAGGAGTGGTCTTTAGCGCTTGTAGACTGGTTGGTCTAATGACACTACAGCTCCGTAGAGCCTTAGCCTCTGCTTTTCCAGCCCTCCTGAAAGATTCTATCCCTTTACATTCTCAATTTCCTCAGAGATCTTCCACATTTTAAAATTCATTTTTTACTCGGTCTTTCTCTTCTACCTCCATTCATGTTCAAATTATTTATTCCTTCTCATCTTCTTGTCCAGTAACATCTTTGCTGCCTCGCAGTGTGTTTTCCTCAACATACTTCATTTCCATCATATTTCTGTTTCTTCTCACCCCAACTGTCCCTTTAATTACCAGCAACGTTTCTTTAAAACTTTCCCTTATCTCTTTTGTTCTTTAACTTACCAACGTCAAATATCTTCCCGCCTTTCCCTCTTGTACTTTCTGGCTGACACCCTTTGTATTCACTCACCAAAAAATGACCCAGTATCTCTGATATACAGCACCAGTGTCTTCTTCCTATTCCTTGCTCTACAAAATTATAAAGCAACACATGCTCCTCTGTTCTCATAGATCCTGATCAATTCGATTTTGTCTCATGCAGGGCCGTTATTTTCACCCAGTATTTTCTCATCCTCATTTTACAACATGTTGCTTCGTCGTATAGGATTATGATAGATCTCTGGGCAGGCCGAGTGGCCTACGTGATAGTCAATTCCGATGACGCAGATCGTCACGTAATTCCGGGTACTATTACATTCTTATGCTTCCTTATTATTACCGATCCACCTTTCTACTAGCTAGGTCACTAGTCCCTGATGTCCTCCATGTGGTGAAAGAAAATTTCCTATGGGAGGGTGGGTTGAAGATCTCTTCACACCTCACTCCTACTGAAAGGTCTTTTTTTTTTTTTTTGGTCAGGGCCTTGACCGCGCCTTTTTTTATGTTCTTTTCGATTTTGGGGGGGGTTTTCTGTTTCTGACGAATCTGACACCAACCCCTCCCATGTACAGTGCTTGGAATGGAACCATTACTGAGCTCCTGATCTGCAATACTCTTAGTATTTGTTATCCATGATAATACCTAACAAATCTTATACAAATCCATCATTTATATATTTTTTGGTTAGTTATATTAAATTATAACTGCAAGAAGTTCAGATCTTGTTCAAGGTAGATTCTTTTATTATATAGTATTAGATTTTACAAATCTCTAATGTTTAAATTTGAATTTTTTATCAGGGTTTAAATGAGGAACAACTTCAGCTTGCGAGAAATTGCAGAGAAGAAATGATTATCAAACGACGACAAAAAATAAACAAAGAAGTAAAGCTTCGAGCCAAGAAGTTGCAAGAAATATACAGAGCAGTTCCAGTTTTAAAGGTATTCTTAATTTACTTAAAAATAATTGTGTAAATCAGGGTTTTCAAACTACTATTGCTTGTACTGCAGCATTCCAAAAAAAAATAAAAGGTTTGCAGTGAGCTTAAATTCTCTGGGTTATCGATTTAATTTCTAAAGCCTGCAATAGGTTGGAGAGATCTAAGCAAATAACTAAAAATTAGTAACTGAATAAATTATAAGTATGTTAGACGTACCTAAATAATTTTGAAATAAGGATTTTTACTCCAGCATTGGAACCTTTTTTTTTTTTACCATTTCTTCGTGCAATTCCTACCTTTTTAAAACTGCTTGCAGCCCAATTTGAAGTTTTATTTCCATACGATCTATTTTTTCTCTTTATCAAACATTCATCTTTTTATCACTTAGTTCAAGAAGTTTCCTGCTCCAGTTAGTTTCTGAGTAAACGTTTTAATTTCAAAATATTTTCAGCTTGGCGTACGGGATAAAAATGGTAAAGAAGCAGTAATAACTGTATGGAGACCACAGGAAGAACTCTTAAGTCTTCAAGAAGGAAAAACATTTACTTTCCATTATCTTTCACCGTCTGCTACAAGGTTCAGTTTGTATTATGCTCTAAGTTTTAAAAATATGTAATTGTTTTGACAGTAAATTTAATGAAGGAAGCATTTATTGGTTATTAAATTGAGGATTTCTTTTTGATTTTTTAGTTGTGGGTTTGAATATAGTTTATTAAGTGTAAAACATAAATATGATAATTTAAAATCTTGCTTTTGAGAAATTTGTGAATATATATATATTTTTTTTAAATTCAGATTTAATGTGAAACAACTTTCTTGGACAAAGAAAAGTTACATAAAATATTCAGAAGCATCATTGTCACCTTTTATATCTAGTCATTCTGTGATTTCCGACTACTCTAGTATCACGCCAAGTTATTTAGATAAAGTCCCGTTTCATGAAATTGATGTTGTTGGAGTCGTAGTTAAAGTTTTAGATGTCAAAGATGAAACACAAAATGTTTACCTTACTGATATGGATCATAATTTTATTATATTAAGATTCTCTCCTTCATTTACTGTAAGTTATTTTCGGTTACTTTTGATGAAATATGAAATTTTTTTGTTTTGATTAAAAAAATATATGAAAAATGTTGAACTATAAGGTGTTTAAATATTTTAACAGCATTTTCAATACCAAGATGCAATACAAAAAGGTCGAATAATTTATGCTGTAAATTGTAATTGGAGAAATCAAAACTTTAATGGTTTTTATGTTCTTAATGTTACTCCCTTTTCTCATATTTCATCGACTATTCAGAAACATGATAACGATTCTGTTATAAACCTAGTAAATAAAACTAAGGTTGGTATTTATGATTATCTTGTCACAATTTGCTAATTTTTTTGTACTCTTTTATTAAGTTAGGACTTTTAATTTTACTAATTCAGTTTTTACTACTAAATTTAAGATTTAAATTTTACTAATTAGATTAGGTTAGTACTAATAATATTTACTAATTCAGTTTTCTTTGCAAATAAAATAGGACCCGTCATTTGTATCAGATGCTGAAAGAAAATTAGATGATGTGTGCCTTAATAATTGTAATCAAGAATATTGCAGCGAAATGGCTTCTAATGATGGAAAAACTTACCCCTTAAATACACCTATATTGAAAAGCTCTTTACATTCATTATCTGTTCTAAGCAGACCTTTTCGTTCACCTTTTAGATACCCGAAAAATGACTCTTAATAATTAATTGTTTTCTTAAAAAAAAAAATTATGAAAAAATTTTTATTTTGTTTTTAAGTTTATGGATTATAGATTTGTAAAAAATTTAAGTTTATTCTTTTCCTTGTATAGTGCAGCATTAACAAAATGCTGCCTGAAACTCAGAAATCTCAAAAAAAAGTTGTTGCTCTCACCAAAAAAAAAAAAAACTTTGGTAGCTTTGAATCTAAGTTGTTGCTCTCACCAAATACCAAAAATAAAATTGAAGGGGGAAAAATAAACCTAACATACATATTGTATTGAATTTTCATTTTTAATAGTTATTTCTACTATTCGTAAACCGAAAAAAAAGTAAACAAACTAAAAAATGTGTGAACTTGTAATGCGAGTTTTTAACAAGTAGCAAGAGCGAAGAGATTTGTAAACTAGTTTTGATGGCTTCCGTTTTCTTATAGAGTTAAGGGAGAAGACAAT
>JABUQX010089789.1:17500-23683 GCA_015478945.1 Trachelipus rathkii
ATTTTTATTAGCTTAGGTGTGAAGCCAAAAAAAATATACATCAATTTCTTTTTACTTTTTTGTTAATATTAAATTATATTTGAAATTCCCCATTTACGAAGAAGGTTTGTGTCTTTTTCAGTTTAATAAATTTTTTCCCTTTTAATTTTCTTTCATTTGAAAAATCCTGCGCCGATTAATTTTGTTCGGCTAAAATTTACATGATCCGCGAGAACCGCACCCGCCGCACGCCCAGAGCATAATACCTCCCTCCATGAAACCCTACCCCGTAAGGTGGGCTATGGATGTGGCCTCTGAAAAACATCCAGAAAGTCCGCGTCCAGCCCCTAAGTTAATAAAATAATAGCCGTGCGCCACACGGATAAGCCGCGAAGAGATGAGGAATACATAGGGTAGTACGTACAGAAAAACGAGGAGAAGGGCGGGTCCCCAATAATAAACTGGCCCCGGGAGCAAGTACAAAAATTTTTGACTGTACTTACCCAAGGAAAGGGGGCAAGATAGCAAAAATACCCCAGAGGACAGAACTCGATAGCTAACCAGCAATTCAAGGAGAAACTGGGGCAACCGCGAAGAGATGAGGAATACATAGGGTAGTACGTACAGAAAAACGAGGAGAAGGGCCGGATAATAAATACGCGATACATAAAATACTAAATCAACGATAAGAAAATCAATAATAATAATAATAAAAATAATAATAAGCTTACTCTTTCCTTAAGGAAACTTGAAGACAAGTTAATTGGCTTTCAGAGAGGACGGAGGATTTGTTGCTTCTATAACACTCTTCTGTTTTATCCTTTTTAACCTATATATATATATATAAGTATATATATATATATATATATATATAAATATTATATATATATATATATAATATATATATATATATATATATTTATATATAGTATATATAATATATATATATATATATATATATATATATATATATATATATATCCATATATATACTATCTTCTCTCTTCATCTTCCTTATATTTTCCCAAGAATGGGAGTAAGGTGCGCGACGGGCATCGGAAAAGAAAGCAGTAGAAGAACTATGACACAAAGTCGAAAAAGAAAGCCTAGCCTTACCCGCCCCCTCAGTACCCATTAATTAGTGAGAAACTTGTCGCAGTCCAGAAAATCCACCCTAAAGCTTCAATGGGACAGCGATGGGACCCTCACTATGGTAAAATCGTCAATGTAAGAGTTCATCCCTTGGCCCAGGTGGGCCACAACCCAACACCCCTACAAATCCCCGCCCATTCACTCCTGTTATACACCTTTCTTCATCGCCTCTACCAACCTCCCACACTTATCCTCCTCCTTCAAACATTCCGTTTACTGATCAAATTCACATTTTTCCTTCGCGTCTCCCCCGCCAGTCGGTTTCCCAACACACTCGCCTATATACATCCGCTTAACCAACGACCTATCATTCATACCTTTCCATATGACACAAACCATCTCAACATACTTTCATTTATTTCTCATTTCACCCCTTTCTCACACCACACTCCACTCTCTAATAACGTTCATTCCTCTCTTATCAATTCTTCTCACCCCTAGCACACCCCTAAGATTTGTCCCATCTGAACACATTGAACTTTAGGATCTATACTTCTTATCCACCATAGTCTCAACTCTATACCAATATTATTTTTCGTTAACACAGGCCAACAACATACCTCATGTAAAACCCTAGCGCACTGCAAGACTTAGTCCCTTTACATTCACCCAACGATTTAATTGCACCCAGCCACCTTCCTGCATTCACAACTTTCCTATTACACTCTGCATCGCCGTTCCCTTCTCATCCAACATATACCCTAAATATTAAACTCAGACACTTGTTCCAAGCTGCTCACCAATCTAACATAACTTCACACGAGGACTGTCTCACTCACAACCATAAACCTTACTCTTATGCCACGTTTACTTTCAAGCCCTCCTTTCTACACACCCTGCCAATCTCTCTACCAATTCTCTCAAACTCCTCAGATTCGCCACATAGAACCAAATCATCCGCATATAATAGGTAGGGCACCCTCCACTCATTCCATTCTCCACATTCTAAAACAAACCAATTTCCTGCCACCCCACTCCTCGAATTCTGTTTCATAACCCCAATCTCATATACAAATTGAATACCAAGGAGACATAACACATACGTGAACTGCGCTGTTAATCCTAAACCAATCACCCTTGACACTTTTATTCTAACACACGCTTCACTATCGTCATACATACTTTTTGACTCCATTCAAGAAGCCTACACCAACACATATATCAGTAACACCTGCCCATAAACCTTCCTATTAACTCTATTATTTTACGCCTGTTGCAAATCCATAAAACCTAAATACAATTTATTCTTCTTCTTTCTCATTTCTCAATCATTTTCTTCAATGTAAAGATTTGATCCACACATCCTCTACCGCTTCTAAAGGCACTTTGTTCTTCACCAGTCAGTCCCTCAGTCCCTCGACGCATTCTTTCTACCAAAATACCAGCATATATCTTCCCTACAACAATCAATAAATTATTTCCCCTATAGTTATTACAGTTACCCTTATCTCCCTTATCTTTATATAAGGGTCTATTACTGCTCTCCTCCCAATCCCTTGGAAACTATACCCTCTATAAAAAGCTTTTATTACACAAATTTCCAAATCAATCAATCACCATCTCGCCTCCGTTCTTGATCATATTCACCAGTAATTTCATCTATACCTGCAGATTTACCATTCTTCAACTTTCTCACTCTACCCATTACCTCCTCCTTACTAATGACCTCATCCCCAAAATACCTATTCCTTCTTGCACAATCAAACCCACATACATTCACTATCACCTCTTCATTGCTGAAAATATTTGTGCAGATTTTCGAAGTGTTTCTTTATCCACACTCCCTCTTCACCTACCCATGTTTCATTGTTAAGAAAGCACTTGCCCTATTCATTATTCTAAGCAGATTTCCTTATTCTCATTCTTAACCTTTCGCGCTTCTCTCCAGAAGAGCTTCCCTATTCCCTTGTAAGTCCGCATTCATCCTCCTTCCAAACTGTTCATTAACCTCTTGTTTTCTCCTACCTATACAACTTTTCAGTATTTCTTTTTTCCTCCTTATATAATTCCATAGCATCTTTCTTTGAGTCTTCATCATTGCTTTTACCATTTCAACCACGCTTCTTTTTACCTTACCGCTTTCATCACTCTTCATTCCACCATTCACTGTACATTCTTACTTCCTACTTTAGCACATCCACACTTCCTTTGTCAACTACTAACAATTGCTTCCTTCATTTTGCCCCCAGAATTTGTTCAATGTAATCGAACTTGTTCACATTCAATCGTTTTACTAGCGAGCGCTCCTACATACTTATCCTTTATTGTCTTGTCCACTTAACTTCTCACTCTAATTTTACCTACTTCCTTCGTATCACCTTCCTTTCCATTCAACCCCCACTAACTTAATTTTACATAGAATCAACATAATGATCGAATAATCCCATTCCTAAACTCCTTAACTGATTTAACATCCAACACAATAGAAAAATCTCCATTCTTTCACCAACACTAAATCAAATCATACTTTCACTTCGATAACCATCTCTACTTACACAACTCTAGTAATACTTATGGATACTCTGGTGTTAAAAGAAAGTATTTCTTACACACAAACCTCTCTCCTCTCTCTAAACAGAAATCAATCACCTTCCTACCAATTTCATTTTTTCTCCCCCTACCCCAAAACCACCTGTTATACCATCCCTTTTTTGATCACCTATCCAACCATTCAGGTCCCCCAAAACTATCAATCTCAAGCTCCTACTCACCCCATCCAGAACATCATTCAGATTATCCAAAAAGTCACGTTCTCTCTTTCAACGTTTCCCTCAAATGGACCATACGTCACACAACCACACATACCTTTGACCTTTTCAAACTTTAAATTTAACCATTAGAATTATAGGACTCACACACACAAAGTCTACCATAGTTTCGTACCACAGGTCACTCATCAAAATTGGCAACTCCTTCTCTTCCTCTCTCATTCATCTCTCACACCAGCACACAACACATTTTACACCACACACCACTAATCTTCTTCGTTTCCTTTCATCTTGTTTCAGTCACAGCTCGAGCAATCAAATTTGCCCTTTCTAAATACTCCATCACCTCTCTCCTCTCTCTCAACATTTATTCCTCTGGACATTCCATGTACCCATACGTTCACTTACAATTTCGCCGAAAGATAGAAGGTCGTTTACGGCGATCACGACCCTCTCCGAGGCCTGCTTTAGCATTCCTGGCAAGAATAGATGGTAGTAGGCAGCCACCCTAACTATCACCGTCCCCTTAGTCGGCTCCTACGACAAGCAGGAGACATCCGATGTGGGCAATTCTTTCTCCCCCACACACGGATATGAGTAGTAGTAGGGAGGTCTGTAAAGTGTTATCTAGAAGAGGGGTGTGTCTACTTTAAGTATGTGTATATGATATTTGGATAAATGGTGGTCAGTAATATGTTGCCTGGAGATAAGTGTGTGAAGAATATGAAGCAAAAGAGAAGGACGCAACCATTACAAATGGGAGGTACATTTCATCGCTATCGAGTTGCGTGTACTTCCCTCATATATATATATATATATATATATATATATATATATTATATATATATATATATATAATATATTATATATAATAATATTATTATTATATATATATATATAATATATTAATATATATTATATATTAGTGTGCACCGATACCATGGTTCTGGTATCGGCAATTTTTGTGAGTAGTAGTACGTATTGGTGAAATTTGACCGATACCTTTACTGATACCAAATATTTTGCTTTTTTAAATTGATATATATATATATATATATATATATATATATATATATATATATATATTATATATATATATATATAGTATATATAATATATATATATATATATATATATAATATATATATATATATATATATATATATAAATATTATATATATACCATAATGTTTGTATATATTAATTAAAATTATAGTACTTCAATCCAATATTATAATTTTCGGACCATCTGTGTATGTGTGCACTGTACTTTTCGCGGGAAATGTTTCCGCCAAAACTTAAACAAATTTAATTTTCTTGATAGGTAGCAAAAGTTTTATTTTTATTATCACAAATATTTTTAGTATTTATAGTGGTAAAAAAATTTTGAAGGAAGCGCCTAATATTTTTTTATAAAAATTATTTAATTGCTTTGTTTTCAAAAATGCCATAAAGAATTCAATAAATATGTAGGAAATGTAGAAAAATGTAGCGTGGCTTTCTTTCAAAAACAGCCGTTGAAAATTTTGAATTTTGAAGAGCATATCCGCAATTTGTCCGATAATTTCCTAATCTATCTGTACTCTAGACAGTTTTCGCTTTTGTCCTTTGTGCTTTGCTCGCTCAGTAAGATTGTTTGCACAGTTTCAAGCACGAATCTTCATGCAAAAAACGTTCGCGCATTTTTAACTGAAATTTACCCTTGTTTACAAACAATTGTGAATCACTGTTGTCATGGAGTCCATCGATTTGGAATAAAAACAAATAAAACATAACAATTGGTTTATATATAAAATATATTGATCTACTATTATGATGGAATTTATCTATTTGGAAGAAATTATAATATTTAAAAGCTTAATTTTATGAATGAAACATTCATCAATTCAAACGGACCTACCACGCCACGCCACCTATACTGTTTGTTACTTTTTTTGGCGAAGCACGTCTTAAATTCCGGCATTAATTACGATTTTGTCAATAGCTTGACAAAAAACAAATGCACACTCGAGCAATTCTTACGTTTCGTAAAAGCACAATGAAAAAACGAAAACTGTTGTACTGTAAAGTCGTTCGTTTTCGTTTCTGCATTTGTGCTTATGAACCTTAAGAAATGCTTGAGTTTTTGCATTCATTTTGTCAACTACTGGGCATAACGTAAAAATGTTCGAATTTATGCGTGCTTTACGCAAAAATGTTACAAAAATATGGCGACGTGGGAGGCCCGTTTGAATTGGTAAATGTTTCATTTAATAAAATAAGCTTTAAATATAATTTCTTCCACATGGATAAACTCCATCACAATAGTTGATCAATTATTTGTAATATAAACCATTTGTTATGG
>JABUQX010089790.1:0-17500 GCA_015478945.1 Trachelipus rathkii
AAGACCAGGGATCAAATCCATGCCTGTCGGGGAAGTAAAATCAAGCCTGTGTTGTTTAGACTAATCACCTGCACACCAATTTAAATTACTAGATTGCTGAAAACATTATTGTTATAAAAAAGAAATGGCTATTCATGACAGTGGCCCATTGCAACTCCTTTGAAGAGTAATAGTAACCAAGTATGCCTCCATGCCAAAAAGAATCCCCTAACTATGAAGTACTCTTTCCCGCTAATTGCTTAAATTATCAAATATAACAAATAGGAAAAACATAATATTCTAATAAAGAAATATTATATAATAATATTAAAAAGAATAAATCGTATAAAATACAAGTTAAAAATATAAATTACAATTTAAATAAATAGTATAAAATACAAGTTAAAAATATAAATTACAATTTAAGTTAAGAAAAATATTATTATCAGATAAAATAGTTTTACATAAATTTTACTTTCTCGCTTTCTTCGATTTTCTTTCAAATGGAGAAAACTTTTTTATATACTTTAGTTATTTGATCACACAATATTACTTTGAGTATTATATATATATATATATATATATATATATATATATATATATATATATATATATATATATATATATATATATATATATATATATATATATATATATATAACAATAAATTAATTAATTAGACGTGAAGATAATGATCAAACAAAGCAGAAAGATACTTGGTACAGCAAATACTTGAGCAATCCTGAAAGGTATATATATGTATATATATATATATTTATATATATATATATATATATATATATATATATATTAAGGTTATTTGGTTATGAATATATATATATATATATATATATATACATATGTATATATATATATATATATATATATATATATATATATATATATATATATATATATACCTATATATTTGTCATAAATACTGGTTTTGGTAGCTACATTTATTTTACTAAATTATATATGTTGTATCTATTTAGTCGCTTTATAGTAGTAGTAGTAGTAGTAGTAGTAGTAGTAGTAGTAGTAGTAGTAGTAGTAGTAGGGTATATCGTTAATAACCTTTTAAAAATCAATAAGATTACTTGGATAATGAGTATTTTGTTGGGCATTCAAATCAAGCATTGACACAATAGAGGTCAAAGGTAAGGTCATTTATAAACATTCCCTAAATAGAAAATAAGAAAAAAATTGGAAAATTATAAAATAAGCCTTTTTTTTTTTTTTTTTTTTTTTGGTATAAAACCTTTTAAATATTCATGCGCATCTAATCTATAAGTACATTAACCAAAATAAAAATGCATACAGCATTAAAGCATAAATTACCCAGAAAAGATTAAAATCATAACAATAATAAAAGTTAACCAAATTCTTTAAGTTGTCATACCAGACCTATTGCTTTTTTGATTTTAAAATGAAACTAAAAATTCAATTTAAATTCGGCATTGGTCAACTGCCTGCAATTAAGTCGAGATTTTACACACTATGCAGTAAGGAAGATCATGTATAACAAAAACTATGGAGATTAAGCTAGATAAGTGATTGTTAACCTGTGTTCCACGGACCCCCAGGGGGTCCGGAAAGGCTTGAAAAATTTATGATCTTTTTGCAGTTAAGATAGAAAATTAAATGAATGAAAAAATCATAAAAAAATATATAAACATGGAACAAATATCCTTTTCTTACTAGCATTAAAGATCTTATTTTCCTTTTTTTTTCCTCAATAAAACCTTATTTATTTAATAATAATCTAAAAAAAATATATTTTCTTATTTTCAAATAGTAGAAGACCCTTCATAAGAAACTGTAAATAAATATTTGATGCATTTTAGAGTATTAAAACTTTAGTCCGATCTTGGAGATTGAGGACAAAAAAAATTTTTAAAAAGGGTCCGCGAGAGAAAAATATTTTAATATTAAGAATCACTACGCCAGATTATACAAACGTTTATAATATTTTTAGTTAAGTTTTATAATAAACTCGTGGACAAGTTTTATAACTCGTGAATAAGTTTTATAACTCGTAGATAAGTTTTAAACTCATAGATAAGTTTTATAAATTGTAGATAAGTTTCATAGCTCGTACATAAGTTTTATAACGCGTATATAAGTTTCATAACTCGTAGATAATTTTTATAAACCGTAGATATGTTTTATAACTCGTAGATAAGTTTTATAAATCGTAGATAAGTTTTATCGCTCGTACATAAGTTTTATAACGCGTATTCAAGTTTTATAGGTAGTAGATAAGTTTTATAAATCATAGATAAGTTTTATAACCCGTAGATAAGTTTAGTAGCCAAACACACTAGGAAAATAAAAAAAAATGTATTATATAAATAAATTATATAACTTTTCAGTTTTCTGGTGTGTGGGTTATATATGTTCTTACTGTTCATATGAAACACAATTTAGGGATACTCTAACATGTTTGTATTTACCTGCAGTTTTCCCATTTTCGACAGTCGTAGGATCTGTAGAAACTAATAATAATAATAATAATAATAATAACAATAATAATAATAATAATACATACATAAACACAATAACACACACACACACACAATAATAATTATAATTATAATTATAATTATAATTATAATTATAATTATAATTATAATTATAATTATAATTATAATTATAATTATAATAATGATAATGATAATGATAATGATAATGATAATGATAATGATAATGACAATGATAATGATAATGATAATGATAATGATATTTTTATTATTATTATTATTATTATTATTATTATTATTATTATTATTATTATTATTATTATTATTATTATTATTATTATTATTATTATTATTATTATTATTATTATTATTATTATTATTATTTATAATATTATTATTATTATTATACATATTATTATTATTATTATTATTATTATTATTATTATTATTATTATTATTATTATATAAAAGTTTTCAAATAATGTGTTTAAGATAATTTCCAATGTTTTCATCCAATGGAACATTTGTAAATAAGCTTCGAACATTAAAATCTTTATATATATATATATATATATATATATATATATATATATATATATATATATATATATATATATATATATATATATATATATATATATATATATATATATATATATATATATATATATATACCTGGAGTTCAGTTGTAGTAGATGATCCGACTATTGGCCCTCCTGCCACAGCTATAATAACAATAATAATAATAATAATAATAATAATAATAATAATAATAATAATAATAATAATAATAATAATAATAAATAATTTATATATATTTATATATATATATATATATATATATATATATATATATATATATATATATATATATATATATATATATATATATATATATATATATATATATATATATATATATATATATATATATATATATAATTGTAATGTATAAAGTATTCAAATTTTTATGTTAAATTTTATTATTTATATGTATACATTAAAATGGAGTAACATGATATTAAGAAGAAACCTGTGAAAAAGATAAAATCAAAAAGGGACAACCCGAGCTTTCGACTCGTATACCTAAGGGGTGGGGTGGGGATTTTTATTCAATGTGAAATGAAAAGACTAGGGGTAAAATTTAAACATATAAACTTCGGCTAGCCAAACTTTTAATTGATATATTTAAAATATTACAAGAAACTTCTCATAAATTTTGTGTGCTGTGTTAATGGCACTCACTGATCGTCACGCAGCTAAAAATCTCAGATACATATTTAATGGAATGTTGGTGAGATGAAACCTATCTCCAGATGATGTTCACTTACGAGAGATGGTAGTGCCAATTTAAGGAAAGTTCTGTTACTTTCTGAAGTGAATAATACAACTACTTCAGTCATCAACTGCACCCTACCATTAAAAATGGCTTGACATCTTGAACATCAATCAATTAAGTCTTCTGAAAATGTAGGTCAGTTGCCGCGCACTTTAATCATTCGATCATAGCTTAAATCATAGCTTAAGAAGATCTTTAGAAAATACAGATAAAAATTAATGTTCTGCAACTATCAGTAATACATGACGCTGCAACTTGCTGGAACAGCACTCAGCAAACGATGATAAGGATGCAAGAACTTAATGTATCTAACTGCTTGTATGGCATCCCTAATGACAAAACAATTGTCATTACATCCCATAATTCTATTCTAATCCACTGTACCACTGTACGCCAAGTCTTTGAAGATATCACCAAGTTTATCAGCAAAACCTCGTCATCGATAGTGGACGTCATAACTCTTATAACCACTCTGAAGCGAGTACTAGCATCCTCAGACAATGACAGTCAAGAAATTAAGACGATGAGAGGGACATTATTAAGGAAACTTAGCAAAAGATTCGCTTTCATAGAGAGCAATGACTTGTACTCCATATAGCTGCGTTTTTGGACCTTAGATACAAAACAATTTTCCATTTCTCAGTTTCTCACAGAGAGAGAGATAAAGTTAGCGTCGATCGAAAAATGTAAAGAAATTCAAATATATATATATATATATATATATATATATATATATATATATATATATATATATATATATATATATATATATATATATATATATATATATTTTTCTATAAAAACATATATATATACATATATATATATATATATATATATATATATATATATATATATATATATATATATATATATATATATATATATATATATATATATATATATATATATATATATATATATAATATGTATATACATAGGTACTTTAATGTATATACAGGGCTTGGGAAATATTAGTAACTGGGGAAAAATATGTTCTCTTATTTATTTATTTATTACTTAATGATGCATGATTGATGATGATGATGCTCAACTGACTAAGCAGTTATCAAAGAGAAATGCGTTTCCTTGACGAAGACCCTCTTATATGATGGAGGTTGCATACAGAGATGCATCCTGATCTTTGGTAACTAATTAGAACTTATCTTGCTTGTTTGGTATCAAGTGTTGCCAGTGGACGACACTTTAGTGGTGCCGATCTAATCTATATTGAAAAACAAATCAGATTAAAACGTCATCCTCGCTCATATTGCGTAGTTTGATCATTAACTATCCGAGAGATGATTCCTGTTTGACTTTTAGGACTCTTCGAAGTCTTTCGAAAAGGTGAAATTAATCGATGACGGGATGAATAAGTTCATTTCTTCGTCGTCTAAATCTTTTTTCCATGAAAATTCAAAGTTCGATTCCACTTGTTCAGATGCCAAACTAGAGACAATCCATATCGTCAATGGAAAAATGCTCAATCTCACATCTGTCTTGTCAATTATCCCTTATTTCGGAAAAGTTGCTTGGAAATCATTGTATGAATTACATCTTCTTTCACTAGAGGAAGGTGTGTTAAACTCCTTGGTTTTCCTACTGATGAAAATTTTTACATCCTGTCAAAACATTCCAAGAACTTCTTTCTGTAAATCAGCCTTTCCTTCTCCTATCTATCCAGATTCATCTTGAACGAATATTCCATCCGATAAGGCTAATTTTTTCATTCTCTTTTTTCCATTTAGTTCAACCCTTGGTGGTATATTTTTCCGCTCAATGTTCCAATACTAGGGATCATTACCATCGGGTGCATGATATCTTACACCCCTTTGAATTTTAGGAATACAAGCGGCAAGAATGGCGTCCATCCCGTTATTTTTGTTTGTGATCCTGAGTTGTCACTGCCACCGTTCAACTCTGTGCCTTAATGAAAACACTTTATTCGTCGTTGAAAGAACGCTTATGGCACCCCAAAACTGTAAAGGGTAGCAGCCCTGAAACTTCTAACTAATTATAACCCTTTAGCTGTTGTTACCTTTATTTTATTCAATTAAGATCTACGAGTCGGATCTTAATTTGCATTTCCTGGATCCATTTTTAAATTTATTAGTATGTCTTTTAACATACGAGGTCAGCATTTGAAACACTTTCATATCATGCCTATTTAAGATCTTTTGCTTTTAGAGACTATAGAATCCATGTGTGGTGGATGGAACCTGTCACATCCAGGACATTTGATAGAAAAGTTTTGTTATCTGCTCTTCAAGTCCAATTATGTCTAGCTTTTTTCAAATATCTTCTTACTTTCCTGTAATAGTGGTTTCTCATAGTTCTATCTATTATTCCGCTCTATTCTGACTTTTGTCTTGTTTTTGCTTTGTCTCTTTTCTTGTCTTTTGTCTTGTCTTTTTGATCTTGTCATCTAGTCTTCTAACTATTTATAACTATGCTGACTACTCGGCACCCCTTTCTCTATTCATTTCGAAATTTGCTCTGTTTTTGCGTCTGGGGGTTGCCGCTGGACTTTCTATTTCCTTTTCTTTACTTGCTGATTTAACTGATGTTTTACAGCAGCTCTGCCCAACTCTGTGAAATTCAATTCTAAAAATTTTGCTTTTACAGATCTTCCACACAAAATCGCGTACAAAATTTCTTTTTACCAGGCAGTTTTATCGCATTCCCTGTGAACAATAAACACGTCCTTGTCATCAGGATAGACAAATAATAATCCTGAAACACTTGTTGTATAACCAAATGGTTGCTATGGCGGCTTTAAAGAATCTAGGAATTCTTCTGTTTACGCTTTCAGGCAACGAAATTTTTCTCCATCTCTCTGTTACTTCAATACTACATCTTTGCACACCATATTGCTCTTTTACCTTGGTCTATGGTTATGATTTCGCTAATCTTAGGATAATGTCGAGTCTGGAGAAGGTTTTGTATACCTTACTTTAGTTTTAAATTTTCTCAATTGCCAAGTAGCAATGACTCTCTGTCAAGTACATACTTGAGGGAGTTAATCACAGGCTTTCCACCACCTTTAAGAGTCCCTTGTATCACAAGGAGTGGAATAGATTTTGTGTGAAGGAATAATAGCAACACTATGGCTCAATGCAGTACAATCTCTTCATTCACCTTTGTCCTAAGAAATTCTCTTCCATTTTCAACTGAATTTAATCTCTATCACTTTAAAGCTGAGGAATTGCGTTACGAATGAACATTTGTAGTTCTTTTCATCATTTTACATTCCCTCCTTGAATAAGTCTTTTCCAGAGAGTAAAGATACCAACTTGAAGAAAAATATTGACGTACCACAAAGTCCTTTGTATTTCATAGAACAGTTCCTTTCACGACCGTAGCACCTAGAGCAAGGTTCCCCTATCTCATAAATAATTCCACCTAAATAATTCCCATGTGGAGCATAATGACAAGCAATTATAACCAGGAAATTATATTTTGGATCTTGAGTTCTGAAAGCAATTTTGGCACAGCCAAGACGAATTGTACTCCCCCAAATCATCTGAGTGAAGTGCCTGTGGTCTTCGTCACTATTGTTTAATGAATTCATTCTATGACTGCAAAGAAAATTCTTCACTAAGTAAGGAAAGAAATTGAAGCGCTTGGCAACTATATTATTATGATTATAAGCTTAATGATTGTATTACATTGTCTAAAAAGCTTTGACATTTATTTTGTTGTTCAACACCAATGTGTTATTAAGGAATTAAAAAAAAACGCATAACATTTAGGGCGTTATATCTAATTTTCAGTATACTTAATACTCGACCTATTTTTTATTTTGACCTTGTAATGTGGTGTATGTATTTGGCATGCCCATAAAATGGATGCCCAAATGGAATGCGTTTAATAACACATTGGGGTGATTCTCGACTAAATAAGCGCATTTAAAAAAAAAAAAATTTTGAATGTAGAATCAAAATTATAAATATGAATAATAATAGTTATAAAAAAAGAGAATCTGAAATTCTGAGAGTTTATATAATAAACAGATTCTGAAAATCTGAGAGATTAAAGAGATTCTACGGGATTAAAGAGATTAAAGAGATTATAAGGGATTAAAGGGATTAAAGAGATTCTAAGGGATTAAAGAGATTAAAGAGATTCTAAGGGATTAAAGAGATTAAAGAGATTCTAAGAGATTAAAGAGATTCTAAGAGATTCTGTCCACAAAGGTAACTTAATTCAAATTAGTTTAAGAAACTCTTAATAAAATATCCATTATTCTATTTCAATAAGTTATTATAATATTAATTTTAATTTGTAAAAATATTTTCCATTGTCAAACTATTAATTAAAATCTTAACAAATAAACTAAATAAAATTAATAATTTATATAGATTATTAATTTATTAATTGGTCACTGGTTTAGAGTGTTAATTAACAATTTTCTGTAGAGTGGTTTCAACACTTGATTCGATATTTTCTTGTAAGGATTTCAACTCTCATTTTAATGGTCATGAAAATACATTTTCGATTAAAACAATTTGCAACTTTAGTAACTACAGTAAAAATTGAAATGGAATATCCATTTATTATCGTTTTTACATCTTACATTTTTACATTTTCAAAGCTGGGTAATTGAAATTACTCAAAGATGAATAAACCTTGCAAAATATGTTTCATAAATTCAAAAATTAAAAAAGAAAAGAAAAAAAATCATGCAATTTCTTCTTGAAGCCTGTAGAGTTCTTTCTCAAAATTGAGATTAAAAAACAATTTGTTTGGTTAACTTGTACACTTTATTTTTTTACTTCATATTTGTATAACGTTACATTGAATTGCGCATAAAAAGAAGTGAAAACTGCGGAAATTTTGCTGATTACTAAAATGAAAACTGCCAAACTTTTTTAAACACTGAGATGAAAATTGCACAAACTCTGTTGAGTACTAAAGTGAAAACTGCACAAACTTTTTTGAATACTAAAGTGAAAACTGCACAAACTTTGTTGAGTACTAAAGTGAAACTGCACAAACTTTGAGTAATAAAGTGAAAACTGCACAAACTTTGCTGAGTACTAAAGTGAAAACTGCACAAACTTTGAGTACTAAAGTGAAAACTGCACAAACTTTGCTGAGTACTAAAGTGAAAACTGCACAAGCTTTACCGAGTACCTAATTTTCATGTGTTATAAAGCAGAGTTAGAATCACAATAGAAACTGCTATCTTGTTTTATAAGAAAGACGAAATTACATTTAATTGAATGAAAAATTGAATGTTGTTCAGTTATTCTGTTCAATAAAAATTAACCGTACGTAATTTCGTTTTAGAATGCTTCCATTAATTTGTAACTTTAAGGATTATTACATTTACCATATTCAGTTTCATTTTAGTTTTTTCTTTCTAAGAAGAGATTCATAGACTATGAGCAATTGGATTACTTCCAGACTGACTAAAGTTTACTTTTAAAGACTGTATAAGATATATTATATATATATAATTTTATATTTTAATTTTATTATATATATCATAAATATTTCGTAAATTATTATATTATATTTTATATAAGTTATAATTTGTAGGTTTCATCGCATACCAAAAATTGGGGGAGGTTGCGTACATGCACCAGAGCAAGCAAAGAAGTAGAGTCTAAATAGAAAACCTCTCCCTTTTATCATAGTAGTACAATATACTATAGCCTTAATATATATATGATATTATATATATATATAAGTAATATATATATATATATATAATATATTTAAATAACTATAGATATATTTACTCTATAATGTTATAAAAAAAGGACTTACTATATATAGAAGAATATCTAATAATCATATATAAATATATATATATATATATAAGTATATATATATATACTTATATAATATATATATTATATATTATATATTATATATATGTATATATATATATATATATATATAATTTGTTTTTATGGGGTGGGAGGGATAGGGCCATACACAGGAAGCAGAACAGTAGAGAGATATGACGCAATGTCGAAAAGAAACCCACGCCATTTTATACCCTAAGGTAGGAACTCATTGCGTCAAGAATAAAATCCACCTAGGGTTTCATGAGATCCCAACGGACACCACGTGGTATCTCGGTAAGTGGATTTTTATACCTCTGGCGACACAACTATAGCCTATCAAAACCTTCCGCCATTCATTCTTATTATTCAACCTTTCTTCTCATCTCTGCCAAACTCATCATTCCTCTCTTCAGGCATTCCTTTACTGAGTCAATGCACACTTTTTCTCTTTGGTTCTCCAGCAACGTAACACTATGAACATCACTTTAACAACCGATCATCATCCATTGCTTTCTCATATGACGCAAACTCTCGATGTAGCTCTCGGTATTCTATTCTCTTCTTTAATGCCCTTCACTTCAACAACGCCCCAATCATTCAAAGTCCTCATTTTTACCAATTTTTTTATCTAACACTAACCGCCCTAAATTATCCTCGAAAAATATGTATCCCGAATCTCATACACACGTATTTCAGACATTAGTTTCACGTACTATACAATTAACACCGGTGACAACATACCTCCATGCAAACACTAGACAGTAGAATAGTCCTTATAATTTTAGAGACTCGATTGCTTTATTTTGCACCAGGACAACCTTCCTACAGGTTCATGAACTTTCTTACTACACTCCTGCATCATCCGTTCCCCTTTTACATCCAACATATATCCTAAATATTTCAACTCAGATACTTGTTTCAGTTGATACAAACATCTAACATAACTTCCACACACGATGACCTCCACTCAGTCATTACAAGAAGGCCTTACTCTTATATACAATAACTTTCAAACCCCTCTTTGTACACATCCTGCCAAGCTCCTCTACCAATCCTCTCAATTCTCTTCATATTCGCCACACAAACAAATTATCTGTATAAATAATGTAAAGTTAGAAAGTAAAAGAAATTTAATTGCTAAATGCTAAATCTAACTTCAAGTTGAATACTAAAAAGTACGAGTATGTGAAGAGAAGTTTTAAAATGTTCTTTTAAGTAAAATGTTTTATTAAGAGGTGAAAAAGTAGGCTATCAAGCGTTAGAAGTCATGTGGAAAGGAAACGGCTCAACGACGAGTATGTCTCTTTCATTTACCGTTGTATATTTGATAGAAGAATGATTTGCTGCTGACTGTCGCTCCAAATCATATGCATATAATAATTATATAGTATTATAAACTAGTGTGTCATCAATTTTCAAAATTGAACGCACACATTCTGAAGCAAGTGTAATGGCTGATGTAGATACAAGCAATGGTTGAAGAACGTTTTCATCGCTGATTTTACTTACAAGACCCTATGAAAAAAATTATATATATATATACTCATTTAGTTCAAATTTTTTTGAACAATCCATAAAACGACTAAATATAGCCTCCTAATTTGAATAAAAAGTCAAACCTTTCAGAAAAAATTTTAAAAAATGAACCTTTTGAATAATAAAAAAATGAACCTTCAAAAAATAAAAATATCAAACCTTTCGAACATTAATTCCAGCATGAGTCTCTCCTTTAGCATGTCTATTACGTAATTCAGTAACTGTAGAAATAGAATTTAAGCCCGCATTCTCTGCTAAGATACTGGGAATGACTTCTAGGGCTTCTGCAAAGGCTCTGTTTTTAATAAGAAAATTTATTAATAATTACATTTCACAATTAATTTAATTATATATTTTTTTTATTTTACCAAGAAGCAATGACGGCTTACTTAAAGCAATATGCATCCATTCCTTTTAAAGTCTGCGCATATCGAGACAATTTGACAGCAAGTTCTGCCTCAGGGGCACCTCCCCCTGGTATCAGGAATCTTGTTTTAACCAAACATCTAATGACGCATAAAGCATCGTGAAGGCTACGCTCTGCTTCTTCTAGTACCTAAAAAAATATAAAAATGATATTTATAATCTACATAAATTTTTAAGTCATGTTACACTAACATACACAAATTTATTCTGAATATTTCATTTTGTATAAAGGCTCATAAATAGACTATTCATTTTTTTTTTTTTTTTTTTTTACAGAAGATAAACACCACAGCTCACGGGCAGAGCCCTAATCTAGGAGGGGGTGTACTCGATTAACGTCCGAGCAGGTAACCAAGCAAAATATATCTTATTTTGTCAAATATTTCACAAAATAATACAAGTATAGAAAAAAACTGATGTTATACTTGTTATTAGGTAGAAGAAGACTATCACATTTGTCGACTTAAATGATGATTGAAATTATTCTATTCTATATCAGCATGAGAAATCAATAATGACGCTACCTCCCAATCGATTTTCCATGTTTAATAATAGAATGTTTTGGGGAATATATATCAGTTAACATAAAAAAAAAAAAAAATTTGATAACTGCAGTGTGAATATTTCCAATAGAAAAGGGTCATATAAATTGACACTTAAAAAACTCCGAGGACTACACAGGCAAACATACAAATTGTCAAAATCTATCGTAGTGTTGAAGGAACCGAAAATAATTGAGCTAACAACTGAATTCTTCAGATAGTGTTATAGACATCCGATTAAAGTAATATATATATAAAAAGCTGAGACCAAATCTGAATACTCTGAAAGACTAAATAAGATCTTAATTTCAAGATAATTAAAGGTTCCTAAATATTTTTTTTACCTGCTTGTTGCTTCCCCGAAGTAAAATAGAAACAGTCTTGCCAGGATGCTGAACACCAGTTATTTTGACATATTTGCTAGTTCCAGCTTGAATTTCTTCTGCTAATTCAGCAGAACCAAGACTTTCTGCGGTAAAATGGTCTAGGGAAGCGATGGGGCGACAACCCAAAGTTTTGCAGACAAATTCTATATCCTCTCTTTCCAGGTCTTTCACTACCATTATTTTTTGTTTAGCCAGTAAATGCAAGGCAAGATCACTAACAGCATCTCTATAAATTTTACAATATTTATAAACATATTTAACAATCATTAACAAAACAAAAAATAATTAAATACAAAAAATAAGTTTCTTTAATTTAAAAAGTTAGGTCAATTTTTTTAAATAAAATTTTCCTCTTTCCAAATTGTGAATAATTTTGAAATAATAGATATACAAAGCTCCAAACATTCAATTACTCTAACCTCAAAATTGATTTTTGGATTAAAAGGACATTACAGCCAGAAGCTTTAATTTTCTTTGTAATATTAAGAATATACTGCCTTTCTTCACGCAAGATACGATCCATTGCTGAGTAATCTCTAATCAAAACTGTATTATCCATCTAAAAAGAAATATATTAAAATGTTAAGGAAGGAAGGAAACTGGTATTAATACAATTAGGAAAAATGCACTTCAATACCACTATATTTAATTTAACTTACGTCCGTTTTTGGTGGTGAGATACAAAATTGGATTAATCCTACTTTTGCCTTTTCTACTTTATTAGGGCCTCCAAATCCTTGTGTTTTTTGGGTAAAAATAATACCATCCACAAGCTCTGAGTCTTCCACAGTCTCTCCAAGTTTTTTGATGACATGGATATCTTTCAAATCGACATTTGTGTCTTTGGATGTATCTGTAATTTTCAGAACTGCCTCGACTGCCATAGGAGCTAGGATACCAGAATGTTCATGAACGACCTGAAATTAAATTATGAATTAAAATTTCTTATATATTTTCAAGTTTTTAAATTTTATACAAAAAACATTTAAAAATCACTCTGCTCTCTTTGCATGCAAGGAAAAATGCTCATAAAAGTAATGGCAAATAGCAATAAAAGTGAAAAACTAAATACATTTAGGACTAGAATATTGTAAACAAAGAAGGAACGATATAAATACAGAATTACTGAAAACATTTTATACCTTTGAGTTAAGTGATATTACTGAAAACATTTTTTACCTTTGAGTTAAGTGATGTATTTGCACTCTTTAAGAGAGAAGCTCTATCAGACAAATCAACTGGAATTGCCATCTCCTCCAATATTTCAACAGCTTTATTTGAGAATTCTTGAAGTGAACTTGAAATTCCAGCAGGGTGAAAACCCTTTGCTAATAATTTTGCTGAAGACTCAAGAAGGGCTCCTGTAAATTAATACAAAGTACCACAAATTTACAAAAGGCAATTAAAACTAATTATGCCATTATACTATGTACATTTACATACTTCACAAATATCAACAATTCTACATACCCGCGAGAACAACAACACTAGTTGTACCATCCCCTGCTTCAGAATCTTGTGCTTGGGAAAGTTCAACTAACATTTTAGCAGCTGGATGGGCAACTTTAATTTGTTTTAAAATTGTTGCACCATCATTGGTAATTGTGACTTCACCTTTAGGATCTTGAATCATTTTATCCATTCCTCGAGGTCCAAGGGAGGTTTTGATAGCATCAGCAATTGCTATTTCATAAAAAAAAAATTGTCAATATCAAAGGCAAATATTTAATAGTATTTTAAGGATTATTTCACCAATTAAAATACACCAGCATATAATACAACTATATGACTTCTGGCAAAAATCATTTTGGTTATATATATATATATATATATATATATATATATATTTATATATATATATATATATAATAATATAGTATATATTATATATATATATATATATATATATATATATATTATATTATATATAGTATATATATATATATATATATATATATATATATATATACTTGGTTGCCCCCCCCCTCCTCCTCTCCTATGAGAAACAGGTGTTCCTGAGATATTGTGCCACCATAACAGGCTGAACCCAGAGATCTATCAGAGAGAAAGTGTCAAAACTATTTCTAATGTATGTTAGGTCCAAGCAGTTTAGCAAGAGATATCCTGTGTCGTCAATTGTCAGGGAGGAGCATCTTTGACATTTGGGAAGGGAGTATTATGTATTTTATATTTACATTCCTGAAGGGAGGGATGGTTCTCTGAGCGTAAACAGGACAGCATTACTCTGGTTTGACAGTAAATTTTTTTGTGGGAAATATTTCGTGCATGCGTGCCTGGAGTATAGTGTTAATTTAATTGGATATGTGGAGATCGTTCTTTGGGTTAACTGAGTGTGGATGTGTTTAATAATGGGAGTATTTGGAGGTGGAGGAGGGAGAGTGAGGTACATATCAAGAGTAGTAGAAAGCTGGTGTGATCCTTTTTCTTCTCAGCAGTAGTAGTTGTTGTAATGTTTGATGTATAGGGTGGTCTATTGAAAGTGACTTTTTGTATAATTTGCAGCCCAACATGTTGAAGTGGGAACTTTTGTGAAGAATTTTTGTTTCATTAGTAAGTGATGGATGGGTGTGGAGGGGAGATAGCCCGTTATCATTCTAAGAGCTATATTTTGTACTACTTTTAGTTTTTGCATATTGGACTGTGATATTGAGCTGGTGATGTGTAGTTTAAAAAGAGACTGAGGTACTGCCTGTAAACTATTATGAGGGTTTCTCCGTTTTGGCCAAAATTTGTTCCGGTCAATGTTTTCATTGCATTTGTGTGTGGCTCTAGATATAACAATATTTATGTGGGAGGTGAATGTCACGTGTGTGTGTATTGAAGGTTAAGTCTATAATGTTTGAAAGAAACACAGTTGGATTCTCTTCTATTGGGTGTTAAGTAGTGTGATAGGGAATTTTCGAGCCATTGTTATAGTTCTTTTTTTGCTGTATTTATAGAAGAGTTTTGGGCTGTGATTGTTATAGAAGGGGATGTGAGTTGAGGTAGGTCATGCATAAAAAGATGAATAGTGTTGGTGATAGAATGAAGCCCTGAGGGACTTCATTATATAGGTAGTTTGTATGTGCAGGAGATGTGGTGTCCTTGTATGACTAACTGTACACCCGATAGAAAGTTTGCAATTATTTTCTTGTCATTGATGTTTATTTCTGTATTTAATATTTTATCTATTAAAAGGTCATGTGGAACTGTATTGAAAGCCTTGTTTATGTCTATTGCTGAGAGAAGAGTATGTTTGGGTGTAGGGCTTGGTTAAATCCCTTGAGGATGCTTTATGTTAGATTGGTTAGTAGTGTAGTGGTGGAATGCTTTTGTCTGAATTCATGTGGGGTATCCGAGAGGGGGACAGAAGGGGAGATTCTATTTAAGATTAATCTCTCAAATACTTTAGATATCGTAAATAGCAATGATATACGTATATATGAAGCTGGGTTATTGGGTGGTTTGTTAGGTTTTAATATTGGGATTATATGAGCGTGTTTCCAGAAAGGTGGGAAAATGTTAGTTTGACAAGCTTTGTTGAAAATTTGGGATAGGGTTTCTATGGTGTTAGTTCCTAAGTGCTTGAGGTAAAAATTGGATAATTTGTCTAGGCCCTCTGGTTGTTTGTTTTTGAGGTTTTTAATGATGTTAAGCACTTCTAAGGGAGTGAATAGAGGGTTTTCTAAGTTGTTCTTCAATCTTTTAAGTTGATTAATTGTTAATCTATTTGTGTGGATTGTAGGTTTATTTGGAATAGTGTGACATAATGATGTTGAATTGAATTTTTGGTCAGGAGGTTTTATTGTTGACAGATGGTTTCATGTGTTGGTGGGGTTGTGTTTGTGATGTGAATTTTTTTTTTATTATTGGGTATATTTTTCTTGTATTGTAGCGTTTCAGTTTAATGTTGCCAATTTTTATTCTTGCTCGAGTTGATTAAGTTACTTTATTCTATTGTCGAGGTCCAATAATTACGTTAATTTGGTCTTGATTTGGTTGTCTGTTTTGTCGGAGGGAGTTTCTCTGCTTTATTTCAGGTGAAAAATTGGGATTAAAATGTTTGTGGTAGCCTTGGGGGGGGGGATGTATTTTTTGGATGCTTTTACTATAATTTTATTGTAGTGTTGGATTGCTTTGTCAAGAGAGAAAGTCAGCTATTTGGAAAGATTAAAGTTCTTGTTCTATAGATTCAGTGTCGCTATTCGCCTGAGTTTTTCGAAATCTTTAAAGCAGATATAATTAATTGGATGAGATTCAAAACTTCAATAAATATATTAGGTTTATATCTCCTATAATTATAAAGAGTATCCAAAATTAAGGAAATCTCTTCATAGGTTTTTTTTTTTCAAAAGTGAATATTTTAATATTCATCCAAGTTTTTTAAAAAGAAATTATCAGGTAAATAGAACTTATCAAGTTAAACAACTTTTATTTAGGCTTCTTTTCTTTTTTGCATACCCAATCCATTTAGTTTATGTCCAATTTAAAACAGCAAGGCCAATGACTTTCATAAGGTCAAAGTGTTGGGTAGGGCCATATACAAGATGATGCTCTAAATGAAATATGTAACTGGTCCAATTCAATCTACTGTGAAAATTTTATAAAAAATTAGAGTAAAAAAAAATTAGCTTAGGAGAATTTTCAAATTTTGGTAATTTTCATCCATCTTCTAAGTGAGAAAAAAAAATTACAGAGATATTTTAAATTTTTAGATATAATGTAGAGGAGATAAGGCATAAACCTAAAACTTATACCTTCTAAATGTAGATTTTTTTTTGAGGTAAAACTAATCAAAATTGGCAATTCAAATTGGGATCAAGTGACAAGTGATTGAATATAAAGAAAAATGCCCTGAATCAAAATTTTGAGACTACTCCAAAAAATTCATAAAACAGGATAAATTGTAAGAATGACTACCTCCTTATTGTTAAGGCTATATTGATTGACATAGCTACATAAAAAAAAAAACTTAGTAGGGACCAAGTTTTTTTTGGTAATTATTGAGAAT
>JABUQX010089790.1:22500-25570 GCA_015478945.1 Trachelipus rathkii
CTATATCTAAAATAAAATTAATTACTTTTGAAATCTGGGACAAGTAACTAACAAGACTAAAAAAAAAAAATTATAATTATTAATGTTAATAATAACTCCAAAAAATATTATAATCGTAGTTTCCAAACTTAATTTAAACATGATACCAATAAAAAATAAACGTTTTCCTTATATCTTTTTCAATACTTAAGGGGAAACTAAAAATAATGCAAAATTAAAATTTAAAAATATAAAGAATTAAAGTTAAATTAAAATTGAAAATTAAAATTCGCTATAGGTTAGGTCAGGTCATAAAAAAAATTAATTTCTCTAGAACATCTCTATCTATAGTGTGTGTGCGTTTGTGTGTGTGCGCGCGCGTTGCGCGTAATGTTTCGCCTTAACATTGAAGATAAAATATTGGGGACTCATTTGGGAACGCCGAAATTTTTGGGGAACGAGAGAATTATCGTACATGAAACTCTATTTATTAGTGTGTGTGTGTGAGAGTCACTTTATTTTTATTTCTTCTTCATTTTCCTCCATTACAATGTGCGCTGATTTTCAAAAATGTATTCAGTTTTTACGTAGCTATCATAGTTTTTTTTTTACATACATGGAACATCTAATCTGGAGGATGGTATATTATAATATATATAATTATCATATATATATATATATATTATACTATATATATAGTATATATATATATCTCAGAGTGGACGTTCCGCAAATTTAAGTCGCAATTGCGGAATACCAAAATTAATTGAGGAATTGCAATTGCGTTAATTTGAAAATGTTGTGGAATTGCAGTTAGCGGAAAGGCTATATCATTCGCAGTTAGAGGACTGCCAAAAAAAATTGTGGAGTTTCAGTGGCATGCCAAAATTTATAGGTTCACAAATTTTTACACATTGGCCATCTTTTGTCGTTTGATAGCAACACCGGAAAATCGTTTTTTTTTTGTTTTTTTTTTTTCCCCCCTTAAAAGAAATATGTTTTAAACAGGGTTCTTTTATTTCTGATGTAAAATTTAATTCAATATTATAAATGATATTGATTGTTACTATTAATCGACCGATTCTCAATATCGATTATATTTAGTTCTCAATTGTCCTATAAAGTTATCCTCAATATTGGACCATTTATTCAGCACCACTTTTTCTTAATAGCAGACGTATATTTATTCCCAACATTGCATTTAATCAAGTTTTGTGCCCTGACATTTGCTCTGATTTTTATATTTTCTCACTGAAGGCGGTAACATTTAGAGGAAAGTTCGTGTTTTTTTTTTTATATAAATTTCTGAGAACGGTGCGTATATATACTGGAAAATAATACAATGCTTAAACAGTTAAAATAAGTGGTATTACTATTTAGTAATTACAATACTAAACGTGTGAGAATAAAATTGTGGTGTAAAATTGCATTAACATGTGCCTTGGTAGCTTAATTCCAATATAAATATCATATTTTTTACATATATTTTTAATATTTTATATTATTATAATATTTTAATATTACCTATATTTTAATTAAACCAATTTATGAAACGGGTCACCACCAAATTTCAGATCAATTGTATTGTACAGTCAACATAATGATGAATAAAATAACTATAACATTGGTAAGCCCAACATCGAAATCCTAAACAAGTATAATATTTATATATATATATATATAATATATATATATTTATCATATATATATACCGGTATATATTATAATATATATATATATATATATTATATATATATATATATATAATATATATAATATATATATATATAATTTTTCACAAATTATTTGGAATATTTCCCCCAAAGTGGAAAAACCTACTAGGGAAGTAATTATCCAGGTATCCGGCCGGATACCCGGCCGGATACCGGATAGTAAAAAACTTGGCCGGATACCGGGTAAAAGTTGCCGGATATCCGGCCCATCCTATATATATATATATATATATATAATATATATATATATATATATATAATTTATATATATAATATATAATATATATATATATATTTTATTGTACATATGATAAAGAAAAATATAATTCCGATCAGAGAGAAAAAATATCATTAAAAAATTATTCTTCTGAAGTTCATGATAAAGCTGTATCGGCAAATATATATTTCTTTATATGTAAATTCAAATTTAATTAAAAGAGTTTACAATTATGGCAGTATAAATCATCAATTGATTTTGAAGAATATGATGCGTCTTTAAATTTGGTAACATTTTATCTAAAAAATATTTTATTAATTTACAAAGCTTGAAAAGAAAATATTCTATGTATATAATATCCAGATAGATAGTATTTTCTTCATTCTTGCATTTTTTTTCAGAAGGTCTGAAATAAGTCAAAAGAAACTGAAGGTTTTACAAAAAACTAAACAAGGCCACAACTGAAAGAATTTGAAGCAAGTTATGGAGTAAAGATTAAAGAAACTTCATCTTAAAAAAAAAATGTTCATAAGGGTCATGCTTGAAAAAATAATGCAAGAATTAAAAGCTCTTCAATGAGTGTGACAGCTACAAACGCAAGATACAAATTCTAACCCTATTCACCATATACTATTATTAATACCTCAGTAAATTTTTTTGAAACCAAGTTACTTCATATGGTGAAAAAGAAGTCGCAGCATTAAAAGAGAATATGGGATATACCAGAAGTTCCTTCAATGAGTAAAGTTAAGGTGATCTCTAATAAGAGGAAATTATTGTTAAAGAATTTTTTTCAGATGAGGTAAGCCGAATGTGCCCTGGGCAAAAAAGTTTGTTTAACAGTTAGGAATTCAGAAGGGCAATCCTGTAAAGTTCAAAAGAGGTTGATTCTTGGAAATTTGAAAGAGCTGTACGAGTTATACAAGAATAATGACAAATCCCAAAGTAGCATTTTCAACGCTTGCAAAGTTACGACCATCATATTGTGTGCTTGCTGGTGCTGGTGGTACTCACTGTGTCTGTGTTTGCACATATCATCAGAACCCAAAGTTACAACTGGCTGCATTGGGAGAAAAAGGGCTTGCTTATAAGGATCTTATGGACTACACTCACTACAGTGTCTGTAATTCAGAAAGAGAAG